>CM021101.1:540177147-540422440 GCA_007115665.2 Sequoiadendron giganteum
GCTGGGAGGAGGAACATAGGTCCCCTGAATGCTAGAAGAACGAGACTGTGCCGTGGCAATGTCTCGTGGTGGCGAGTCCAAATCAATGGGACTTTGTGACCTCTGTGATGGTGGTGAAGCTGGTGGCTCTGTTTCTATCACTGGCACCGCTTCTGCTACAACTTCTTCTACAATGGTTTCCGCCTCTACAGCGATTATTTCAATCACTGGTTCTTGCGTAGTTGCAGCGATCTCAACTGTCTCAGGCAAATTGGTGGCTGTCTCCACCTGTACTTCTTGCCGGCTTGTGCTGGCAATTCCTTTTCTCCCCCATGTGCTTCCTGACATCCGCATTCCTTCTGGAGGAAAGCTCATCTTCTTCTGTCTGGGTTTCCTCCTAGGCGTGGAAGGTAGTGTAGACTGAACCGCTGGCGGCTCTGATCGGGGAAGTACTACCTTCCTTGTCCTTTTACTGTCCAGGTAGAGTTGACTGTGTCGAACTACTCTACCCGTTCTTTCCTCAATAGACGTACTCTCTTTCGCGTACCGGTCTACCTTGCCGAGTGGTTGTGAATCCACTAGACCCGTGAAGAAGGAAGAAAGAATAACTTCTCCTTCGTCTTCAGATAAGCCCTCGATGTCTTCTGACATGAATTCTGCAATCTGCGAGAGCTTGAATCTGCTATGGTTCCTTCTTCTCACTTCGAACTCATCCTCGCAGTTGACCCAAAAATCTTCCATGAAAGGTTCATGTGATGATCTTTGCTCAAGGTGAGCTGCGAAGATGCCTCTGGGGTCATAGGATGGCCTCCTGTCGATGAGGTACTTGAGATTAAATCTCACTATTTCTTGGCTTATCAACCTTGCATCAGCTGCTGTTCTGCATCTGTAGAGTCCCATCTGAAGAGGAAAGTTCACTGCAGCCTTTTTCTTTACGCGAAGGTAAGAGTGAACATCGGCCAATTGCCTCAGGAATTCCATGAACACTACCCTATCTGAGGGGTAACGTGGCATCATGGCGGGGTGGCCATTATAGCCATACACGCGTATGTAGGTGAAAGTGGGGAATTGTATGAACCAATCCGCCCAGTCCACCATTGCTGCCTTAGCTGCTGGTGAAATACGCACGTGCATCTCATGGTCTAGCTCGTGCACGGTGTGCATAGTAAAAAGGTCATTTATTCTTTTGAAATGTCTTTCCGCTAGAGTGAACTCCAAGCGAGGAAAGTATTCTTGTACCTTTTGCACACCCAGGGTTCCCACAGTGTTTAATGTTCTGAAATCGCCTTGGAAGGCTATCAGGTAGACCAGGTATGAACACATGTGGAAACGGTGCTCTTCTAGAAATCCGGTGAATTGTTGGTGGAGTGTGTCACTGATCAGGGAGGCCCAGTCGTAACGTTCTTTTCTGCTGATTATCTTGCCAATAATGTAGAACATCCACGGCTGGAAGGATTTTCCCTCCTCTTGTCCAGTGACTCTGCTGAGTAGGGTGATTAGCACTCCGTACTCGTCTTTGAATTCTCCTCTACCAACTACTCTGGGCAAGCTGTTCCTCTTTGTTTTCAGCCAATGTTCAGCCATTATAAGCGAACACTTGTCTTTTGAAGCCTCGAATGCCTTTTCGCATTCTGTCACTGATATGACCTTCTTGGTAGGGCATGGTGGGATTGCAAAACAAGTCTCTATGTCTACTGGCTTCAAGCTGCAAATCACCCTCCCGTCAACTGACAGGATCTCTCTTGTAGTCGGGTTGTAATGCTTAGTGCAAACAATTACAAGCTCGATGCTTTGTAAGGTGATTGGAATAGATGCTGCTTGAAACAAACCGGATTCTTCGATGTTCTGCAATGTGATTTGATTCATGCCCTCCAAGTCTTCAGAACTGACCTCTGGATTTTTCTGCCATAAGTCTGTATCAGTCGTTTTCAGGTAATCATGGTATAAGACTGTTTTGGTCTTGTATTGTACCTGAGAGTACTGCATTCTGAAAACCTTGAATATTGACTGGGCACTTGACCCTGTTCTGACACTTTTCTGGAAATGCTAAAAATAGCCTCGCCGGGGGTAGTTTTTACGAAAAAATCTGAGACATGGGTTTTGTTAAGAATGATTTTCTAAACAGACCCAGATCGTCAGAAATTCGAAAAAACGAGTTTTTCTTTGACATGCAAGAGCCCTTCGGTGGCAGAGGCAGCAAGGGCACCAGAAAGTGATTTTTCTCGAAAAAATCTAACACATGGGTTTTGTTCGTGCTTCAGAGCCAAACAAACCCAGTTTGTCCGTTTTTCAATATTATGACTTTTTTCGGAAACCCTAAAAAATAGGGGCAGCAGGGCTACTTTTTCTGAAAAAATCTACCATGTGGGTTTTGTTGAAAAAGCTGTGCTGATCATACCCAGTTGGTCAGATCTGTGAAAATCTGTCGTTTCCTGTGACATGCAAAAGAAATATAGACAGAAGTAGAGGAAATAGACAGAAGATGGATTGGAAGTTATAAACTGCCACTTGTAATAATCTGTCTCTGGAAGCAATCTTGGGAGAAGAATGCTTTTACTGCCAATTATCTTCAAAAATATTGAAGATCCGTTCAAAACCCCTGCCAGATCTTGAAAACTTGTTCTTGGGAGCTACTTGATGTTTTATCCTTCAACCTGCAAAAAGAATAATGAGGAAAAGGGACGCCTAGCATGAATATAAGGCAATTAGGGTTAAGATCCACAAAGTATGGAAGATAACTCATCATTCAGTCCTGATTTGGAGTTCCAAAAGATGATTTCCACTGATTGTGGAGTGTTTTTCTCTTTTTTGGCTCCAACTTTGCTAACTCAAGTCAACATTTCTGTTTGACTTTCCTTTAGGCGTCCAACCTTGAGTTTGATCTTTTTTGCTTATTTTGCAAGCTGAAGTGCTCCTGTTTGATCTTCGATTCAGGTTGCTCAGTTGATCTCGAGCAGTATCTGACAGTTCTGTTGTTGAGGCAGGATCAATGTGATTAGATATGCCTGGGAGAGGTTAGCTCAGAAAACTGAGTTTAGGCCTCCAGAAAGAAGGGCGCCTTTTCTTGAAAGGGGCGCTTTTGACAATGCCTTAGTCAATTTTCACTGACTCGTTCTTCGTTTTGACCTTTTCAGACCCTCTTTGCTTTGATCTGACGTTCCCGATGTTTGATGAATCAGATGATTCTGCTTGATGATGTGTCGGGTAGCTGGTTCAGTCTTGTTCACGATGCCTGACTTTGCAGTGGCAGCTGGCAAGTTTTGGGCCTCCAAACTAAAGGGCGCCCCTGGCCAGCAGGGGCGCTTTTAGCTTTTGCCTAGTTTTATCTTGGTTGTGGACTGCCAGCCTTTGACCTTCTTCATCAGTCGATTGATTTGTCGGAAGTTCTTGCTGATAGTCTCGCTGACGAGATAGGTCATAGCTGAGAAGGTCGTCTTGGGAGGTAGTGAAGATTCCGGCTGAATCTGGACACCTTTAGGAAAGGGCGCCTTTCCTTGAGAGGGGCGCTTTTAGCCATGCCTTAGCCATTTTCTGGCTTATCTTTCCAGTTTTTTAATTTTGGCTTTTTCTGCTTGATCTCGTCTCGTGATCGTCTGGTGTGTCTTGTGGACTTGCTGTTAGATTGATCACGTAGCCGGGAGGAAGCTGGAAAGATATCATGTATAAAGCTACAGCTCTTGGATTCATCTGATGTCTGCAACTGAGGGGCGCCCCTGGCCAGCAGGGGCGCTTTTACCTTGAAGTTTTCAGATTTGGCACTTCTGTCGTCAATGGATCCTCCATACTTCGCTGACGGTCGGTCAATGATTGCTGAATCAGATAATCTTGCTGATTGTTTCGTTGTCGAGCTAGTATGAAAGTGAAGAGGATGACTGTTTTGACACTGCCAGATGATTTGATTTGCCCTCTAAGGTTCAAGGGCGCCTTTCTTCAAGAGGGGCGCTTTTAACCACTGTAGACTATGTTTTGCCTTGGTAGACAAAACGTGCACCTTCCAGACTTAGCCAAATTTTGGCCTTTTCCGTTTTGAGAATCTCCTTCGTTGAACGTCATCATTTTTATCTTTTTCCGCCATGGTTTCTTCGTTGAAGCTTTTGAGGTTTAGCTTTCAGCACCTGGTACTGGCCAATCTGCCATTAATGGCTGCGGAGCTCCTAACTTTGTTCCTGAAAAATAGAAATAGACCCACCAGAGTAAAACATATTTTTTGATAATTCTGACTTGATCAGTGTGATCGTGAAGGCAATTAAGCCTATCAGAATTATTTTCAATCATTTCCGGGAAGGTCCTATTTTTTAGGGTTTCCATAAAAATAGGGGTGTAAAACCCTAATTTTCGTTTTTTCAAAATTTTAACCATAGGTTCCTTGACAGAAACCCACAAGGATTTCATATTTGGTTTGACCTAAAACATACTTTAGATGGCATTTTTACGTTGTTTAGCTCAATTTAAGCAGAATGCCAAAAATTTCATTTGGGTATAACATTATCTAAATAAATTAAATCATAAAGGTAACTTTATTTTAAAATATTAATTTAAAATTTTTAAAGTGACTTAAGAGAAAAATAAAATAATATTATAAAGTCACTCTAGGAAATATTAAAGTATCTTCTAGAAGTTGGAGTTAGTTACAAGTTGGTTTTTTCTAGAAGATTCAATCGAGCCTTTAAAAGGAGTTGAGTGCAAATCATATGGGCATATTGTGGATTTGATAAACTTGAGTTTTCTCTATCTTCAGCTGAGTATTCAGTTGCAGCCAACTATGACGACAAAACCCTTGGAGAATTGTAGGTTGGACGAAAACCCAATCCTACTTGTGAGGTGGATTCATCCAAGATTCACTATTGGGCATATATGCAGGTTTTACAATCTTTTTGGAGCTTCAACCAGCTAGGGTTTGAATATTTATTTGCAGGTTGAAGATTGAAGTTGCAGATTTGAGCTTATTGAATCATATTTTCATGAGATTTGGGATGGCTAGGGTTTGTGCATGCTAGAGCAGAATTTTACTAAGCTGGCCGCTAGGGTTTGAGACCCATTTTTGGAGGTGATTTGCAGATTATGGGGCTTAAAAGAATTTTTATGCATTTTTTCAACTTGGGCGACCTAATATAGGGACTTTTTGGCATCATTTGAAGGTGGTTTCAGAATTTTTGGAGTTGTTCCTGATTTTATATTAATTTTCCTCTATTTTGAGCGACTAGGGTTTTGAGGAAATTGCAGATTTAAGTTCCAGATTCCAGTATTTTAATTTCAAATTGCTGGAGCTAGGGTTTGGAGACTTCAATTGGTATCTTTTGGTCTTATTTTAGCCTAGAGTTTCTAGGGTTTCATATTTTCCCTAGCCGATTTGCATTGGAGAAGGTTTGGACATTGTATAGGGCATCAAATTGAGCTTCATTTCCAGATTTGCTTTGGAGGAGTTGCTGGTCTGAAAATATTCAGAAAATCAGTCCATTTTCCAGTCATTGTCTTCTTCATATCATTGCTCTATTTGTCCAATATGACTTCTTTGTAACCGGGTATGTTTGCATTGTCAATGAACTCTCTTTCAATGTGAAAATCAAACTTGAATAGCCTGCCATTGTACTCAGATTAGAACTTGTTAAGTCTGATATATTTTTCTTTCAAGGAGCAATAATAAGCAATTAGGGTTCCTTTTTATTTTGTTGCTTTATTTAAATGCATGTTATCATTTCATGTGATTTCTCATCCAAATATAAGGCATAAATCACAAATAGATATCCAAAAGCATCAGTATACTCAAAAAATCAGTTTGCCTGCAAAGTGTTTGACGAAATGTCAAACAACACAAACTGAAAAAATTTAGGGCAGAATAGGCAAGGGTTCTTACACAAACCCTTCAAAAATCGGCTTCAAAAACCCTTTGATTTCCAAAAAATTTGTTCACAAAAACTCTTCAGAAAAAAATCCTCAATTTGTATCTAAAAACAATCTGAAAAAAAACCTTCTGAAAATTTCCAAAAAATCTTCCAAGTAATCTGCTACGAATTTTTATTGCTCAAAAAATTCGCCAAAAATGAGCCTATGCTCTGATACCATGAAATGATAATTGATATTCGATATTCATTATTTACAAAGAAGAGGAAAAACTCTTTATATAAAGAATTACAAGACGATGTTTCTAAAAAGAAACAATCGTTAACTAAAGCAAATAACGGAAAGATACTAAAAGCTAACTGAAGCAAACTAAGTTAACTAAAAGTAAACTACTGACTAACTAAAAGCTAAGATGACCATTAACTATTACAATAATACTTTAATATAATCAAAGGGTTTTCATCCTCTAATCTCCAAGAAACCAAAGGGTTTTTGTCCTCTAATCTCCAAAATCCATTTTTCCCTCAAAACCTCTTTAAACATAGGGCTCAAAGTATGAAATAAAAGACTAAATAAATTGGCAGGTGTCTCAAAAGCGAACAAGCTCCTCAATATATAGCACCAATAGGTATCATGTTCCCTAAGATTCTTTCCTAAAAATAGCCCCACTTTGTCTTGTGACTAATTAATTTCTTGTCATAGAATTTGTCATGAAGAAGCTACTAAGTGTCTTGGAGGTTACAAACCATAGTTTACATACTCGGAATCGGAGAGTACTCGGCAAGCCCAAAATTTTTGACTCGGCAAATACTCGGCAACTTAAAAAGTAGCAAAATTTCTTATTAAAAATATATAATAATTATTAACTATTAATTATAATAATTTTATATATGTATTTAATAGTTTTATTAAAGAATATAATATATAATAATAATTAGTATAATTATATTATTTATAATTTATTTTTTATTATATAAAAATTTAAAATATACATTATAAATTAATTAGGCTAATATATACTTAACTACTGATGTCATAATGTTAAAATCTAGAAAATCAATTAAATTCAATGGGAGTTTGAGGGCAATGTCTCCAATGGGGTTGAGGGGCAGCGCCCCTTGTAGGGGTTTGGGGGCAACACCCCCAGCGGGGTTGAGGGGCAATGCCCCTCGCGGGGGTCTGGGGGCAGCGCCCCTCGCGGGGTCCGGGGGCAACGCCCCTGGCGCGCTCCCTGTCGTGGTACAAGGCGGGGTCGAGGGGCAGCGCCCCCGCCGCTAGCACCAATTTAAGGCTTTTGAAACCATACAAAACTCCATGGCGCACCTCATTTTCATGATTTTTTGAGTGGCAAAAAAAATGCTGACAAAGCCCAATTTAAGACAAAATAAGTGTTGGTCGTGGGTTCTTCCAAGTACGCCCAGGTACATGGCTGGTACTCCAAGGTCCACGAACCGTTTGGCTGGGTTCGAGGCCTTTGGGTGCGAACCCGGTAACTTAGCTCTCAGGCTATAGCTCGCCAAATTAGAGAAGTGAAAAGTCAATACCAGCGATGAAGTGTTTGGAGGAGTGGAAAACAATAGCTGCGGGGAAAGCAAGCGAAAAACAACCGAAATCGCGCAAAAAAACTTGAAAAAATGCAGAAAACACGAAGAAAAAAAACACGAAAAAAAACAACTATAGCATTTGGCGAGTAAAGGCAGAAATTAATCGTTTTGCTTGGAATCTGGCGATTAATCACCCACTCGGAGATTAATCGGCGTTATGTCTGTGGTTACAACAACCTTTTATGGAAACCCACACCCCCATATTATTTAGTATTATTTTATTTGTTGCTTCTAAACTATGGCCCTTTTATTAAAATATTGTTATATTCTTATTAAGAAAATAAGGATAGGACCCACATAAGGTAATTAAATAAAAAGGAACATTACAAGTCTGTCCTTCCCGAGATTGCTTGCCCACAATGCAAAGTTGGGTGCTCAAGAATCTCTGGTGCTTCCCATGTAGCATCTTCTATGGGGTAGATTCCTCCAATGAACCAAGTATCCTGTGACCCTTCTAATCCTCAACTTCTTCTACTACATATCAATGATGACTTCTAGCACCAAAATGAGCTTCCGTTCATCATACAATGGTGACATCTCTACTAGTGGTGTAATACATTGTCCAAGTGCCATTTTGAGGCAAGACAAATGGAAAAAATTGTGAGTTCTTCTATTTGCTAGCAAATTCCAACTCATAAGCAACTTCACTAACCCTTCTCACAACTCTACAAGGTCCATAAAAGCGAGGTTTGAGCTTTTCAACCTCACATTGCTTAATGGAAGTTTGCAAGTAAAAATATTGTCTCCAGCTTCGAATGACCTCTCAATGCTGTGCTGATATACATAAAACTTATGATGCTTTTGATTCCATTATAGATTAACCTTGCATGACCTCAAAATATCTTGGTTGTGTCCTACCAAGTCACTAGTCGTTAGTACCCTAATATCAATGAACACCAAACTTGTGAGAGTTAGTGTACCATATCCATAAAAAGCCATAAGAGGAGTCATACCAATGGACATGTGATGAGTGGTATTGTAACAATATTCTCCAAGGTGTGATTACTTTATCCATTCTACCTACTAGTCTATGACATAGTTTCTTAAATATCCTTTAGCCCACTTAGTCATACCAATGGACATGTGATGAGTGGTATTGTAGCAATATTCTCCAAGGTGCAACCACTTTACCCATGCTACCTACTGGCCTATGATAGTTTCTTAAATATCCTTCAGCCCACTTATTCGTTATTCATTATTTTTGTTTGTGGGTGATAACTAGTACTAGGAGTGACCTTGATACTAATCAAAAGAAACAATTCCTGACAAAAGGAACTAAGGTATCTACTATTCCTCTCACTAACAATTTTCTTAGGAAATCCATGTAGCTTAATATTTTTCTACAAAAAACCAGCTACCTAGTCTGCTCTAAACCTATAAGGATGGAAAAGAAGAGTGCAAAATTAGTTAATCTTTCCACGCAACATAAATACAATCCCTACTATTTACTTTGAAAGGTTGTGATGAAGTCCATGGATATGTTTTCCCACTTCTAATAGAGAATAGGCAATGGATGTAGTAATCCTAGAAGAAAAAAACGTCCTACCTTACTATGTTGACAGATTGTGCACTCTTTGATATATCAAAGTAAATCATCCTTAAGGCCCTTGCAAGAAAACATTTCCCTAATTTGCAAGTATCTCTTGTAAAATCACCAATATCCCACCATGGGTGTATAATGTAACACTTTCAAAACCTTCTCTTTCATCTTATTGACTCAAACACTAAAAAAAACCCTAAACCAAATGAGACCATTTGCTATCACATACTTGTCATCCTTCACATTTCTATCTAAGATGTTAGCAACAAATGTGTTCTCGGCATATCCTACCATGCCAGAAACCTTTCAAATATCAAAAATGGCAAAAATAGAACAAAGTGTGGGCATTCTAGAAAGGGCATCAGCAACTACATTCTTTTTGCCCTTCATATATTCTATATCAAAATCAGAAGCTTGAAGTTTACTTACCCATTTTTGTTGCCTATCATTCAAGTCTTGTTGACTCCAAAATAACTTCAAAGTATTGTGGTATGTTTTAACCATGAATCTTCTGCACACTATAAATACTATCTGAATTTTGTCAAAGCATGCATGATGGCCAGCATCTCCTTGTTATGGAAAATCCCTTTTCTAAATCTTTCAACTTTCTACTCTCAAATGCTATAGGGTGCCCCTTTCCATTAGTATTGCTCCAAATCCCTCTCCTGAAGCATCACATTCTACAACAAACAATTGTGAGAAATCTAAAATAGCGAGTACAAGGCATGAGGTTATTATCTTCTTAAGCTTCTCAATAGCTTTTTGAATTGTATCATTCTGGGAAAAGGCTCATTTTTTTGTCATGGTGCTACCAATTGTGATCAACCCCTAACAAACCTCAAATAGTAGCTACAAAGACCAATAAATCCTCCCTACTATGTTAGTGCAGTAGGGGGTGGCCTATCCAAAATGGCTTGGATCTTCTGCTAATCCACCTGAACAACTTGAGCACTAACTAGATGGCCCAAATACAAAGTCTTTGTACCCTCAAACTCACACTTAGATTTTTTTGCAAATACATGTTGCTCTAGAATTCCAAGGACTATACTTAGGTGCCTCAAATAATCCTTACATGTTTTTCTATATATCAAAATATCATCAAAAATTACTGAAACAAAATTTCTCAACAGTCCACTAAATACCTGATTCATTGTGGATTGGAAAATGGTTGGTGCATTAGTCAAGCCAAATGACAAAGTGTCCATAATGGCATTTGAAAGTAATCTTGTGTGCATCTCCTTGCAAACACAGATTTTATGGTAGCCTAATCTCAAATCACTTTTTGAGAAAGAGAGCATCCCATGCAACTCATCAATGAGCTCATCGATCTTAGGAATACGTATTAATTTTTTATGGTAATTTCATTCAACGCTTTGTAGTTGATACATATCCTCATTGTGCCATCATTTTTCTTCACAAAGACTATTAATAATGCAAATGGGCTAGAACTATGATGCAAGAGCATTCGAGACCATGCATAATCCTACTCGAGCAAAACCAATAATTGTTTGAATTTCGATTTTTACTCTAATTAAGTGTGTGTGTTCTTAGGTTTATGGCAATTCCTTGTTTGGCATAATATATTTGGTTATTCCTCTTCTTAATCCTACTAAGACCCTCCTTAAGTTTGATGAGGGAACAAAAAGAATAATATTGATTTCTTTTGTTGGGTGTTGGTTTTCATGATGGTGCCCACTCTTTCCTATGTTTTCTATTGCCTAACTATTTGCTAGCGTAGTATTTCTGCTGAAGTGTAATTTCCATGGAGCTCGCACTTCCTATCCAATTTGTTCATCAATTGAAATTTATCTGATTATGTGACAATCAAGAAAAAGAAATTTAATAGACAAACTATTGAAACGTCAGGACCCACCAAAGCCTCAAGTAGCTTTGTCTTTGTTTCTGTCTAGTAGCTGATTTTAGTGGGACCCATGGAATAATCTTCTATAGCTGGGCACTCAAATTAGGATTGTGAATAATGAATTCTGCAGTTTCTTTGGCTAGCAGCGGCTACCTTCTGTCTTGGCAATATCAAATAAATAGTCGGAAGTTTCCAAAAACACCCACCAATTTTGTCAGATATTAATTGTAGCTGTTATAAAGCTTTTTGAGGCATTTCAAAATATTTTATTTGGCTAAATCTACATAAGACGGTCTCTAGCAATGCACTTTCCATTCTTCATGAATCAGCAAATGGTGATCATGCATGGTGAGCCATTAGCATTCAAATCTCTAGGGCATTCATCCTTTAAGCAGCTGTCTACATATAAAGATATTTGTAGATGAAAGTGGAAAAGGGGAGAGATGGAAATTAGGTCCATCATACCAATATTCAAGCATCTATAGCAAAAATTATTCAGGTCACATTGGGTCCCCATTCCATGTTGAAAACGCTCCTTGATGCAACAAGAGATATTGTGGTTGCAACTGATGGTAGTTCTATTTGCAAGAATGTATTATGTGGCACATTTAACTACAAAGCTGGTGAGATGTTGTATGTTGTAAAGTTTTCATTAACAAGATTGCCATTTGTATTGATGTGAATGAGTAAACATCTAATATTTTTTGTATTTTCTAAACAAGCTAAAATGTTGGCAATAAGTCTAGTAGTTTAAGTTCTGAATTTTTTAACTCAGGAGTCATGATAATGAATTGAGTTAGAATGCTTGAATGGCTGGTTGCAAATTGTAAAAAGCTTGTGAATCTAAATTCATTCTAGTTTTCTGAGTTGATGTAAGGTAAATATCTTAGGCTGATTTCTTGGCCAGAATAGCTGGCATTGGAATGCTGACGTAGAGATGTATTGTCATTCTGTAATTTCGGAATTTTCTGTTAAGTTCATGTTGCTAATGTGAGTAGTTTTTGTGTGGAGCTGCTTGGGTTGTAGCCCTTAACTGGTTTCACGAACATCATCTACATCAAAATAGATCTAATGTGACCCATTTCCAATAACTCCTTGATAGCCTTCTCTCTCTCCTCTTTGTATGTCCACAAGTGGCAATAAGGGTTGATCATAACAGGCTTATAGCCTGATTCTGACTCTATGATATGTTGGAATCCCCTGTCTAGTACCAAACCTAGAGGCATATTGCCAAACACCATACTAAGCTTATCCAAAATAGTTTCAATATCAACATGATAATTGTGGTGCTTACCAGAAGATAAAGTGGTCTGCATGCCTTTCATCACAAAGCAACTAGCTGCTCATGCAACTTTATCCTTTGTGGAAGGCCCTCTCCATATTCTTAGCCATGATCACCCTTGATGACCCACTAGAAATGCCTCAAAGCATGATATCTTTCCCTTGAGATTTAAATTTTAATTCCATGGACTAATCATTTTGAGAAAATTCTCCAAGAGAATGCCATTGCACTCCCAAAACCAGATGTGTTTCCCCTAATCCCACAACATAGAAATCATCACATATCTCATAGTCACAAAAGGATAGTTTGAGTTACCGCATGATTTTGGTACATGAAATTGTGAATCCATTAGCCACGATAACATTGAACCCGATGAAGTTTCAACTTTAAACCCTCTCTTAGTCAGTAGGCCTTCCTCGGAGAAGTTGTGGTGGCCCCACTATTAATCAAATTGTAATCCATTGCCTAGATAACATCCCATGAAACCTAAATGGCCGATATTGCAGTGCTCTCAAAAGAGCTGCAAGGGTGTTGTTGCTATCACCCACGATCCTCTTAGGTTCAAGCTCAATGAGTTGCTCCTATGTCACTTGTTGTAGTTGTGGTTCTTCGGGTTCATCTTCTTCGTCAAATACTATCTCAATATAATTGACTTGGAAATTTTTCTTAACAATGGCAAATTCATTCAGCACTTCTCTCACATTTTGAGACCACTTCATCAACTCTCCAATCAGAAGTGTTTCTAATGGACTGCAACAGTCACAAAAGCATTTTAGCAGCTAAAAATCACTCTTTGCTTCACTCCAATCCTTGCTATTCTCAATTTGATTTAGAAATTTGATGCCTCAGATTATGATATGGTTGTCATGTTAAGTAGGGAGGCCATCCAATTACATAAGTTAGAAACACTTTCTAAAACCAAACAAAAGTACAACACATGAAAGATAATTTATGTGTTGGTTCAATTACTCAAGCAATGGAGATAACTCATCTTTGGGAGGAAACAATCCTTCATATTGATCATTAGACCCTTATATTTTCTGAATTCATGTTTCAAGAACAAAATTGGTCATACATTATATGGTACTTGCAGTGCTTAATCCCATTTCCAATAGCTGAAGAAGGTTGGCTTGAATCCTTAGACTGTCCAATGGCCATTATTTTCCTGGAGCAAGTTAATAGGAAAAGGATGCAGTGGAGAATAGGAAGTGGAAATCCTTAAGAAGATGAGATTGAAAGCCTTGACTAGTAGAGGCCCAGAGTGATAGATATAGTAAACAATGGAAACAATTGAAACGATTAAATCTAAAGACCATGATAAATAGGCCTTGAGACCAATTGATATGAGCACAGTCACAAGCAAAGAAAAAGACAAAGGTCTCAGCCACAATTGTCCATGTTGTACACACTATTATATCAGGTATTTAAAGAGTATAATGATGTCAATGGGCCCTTGATCTACTGGTGAAGTTGAATGGTTCTTAACATAGTTGGAAAACTCACCAATTGCAAGTACTCGGCAAGCCCGAAAAATTCAGTTCAGAAAAAACTCGACAACTTAAAAAATTGCTTAAATTTCACTAAAAACACATTTTTTTTGCAAAATTCAATGATAAGATGCATCCAATGAGTCAATAAATGAGTACATAAAAGAAACAAGCTGAGTCTAATTGTATTTAATTGATTTGAAAGCAAATTGGGTACAAAATGGCATCCTCATGTGAAATGCGTTGATGTTGATATTCTGAAACAAAATGAAAATAGCAAATTGTTTTTGTAAAAATGAAAGTAAATACTACATTAATATATTTTAAAAATTTACATCTTCCTCTTTCCCATGTCTAGTGAAAACTAGGGAATTGGTAGAACTAGACGATATTATAGATGAAGACTTGTAGGCAAACTTGGGCACTTGGACTTGGAGAGTACCTAGAAAATCAAGTGAATTCAATGGGAGTTTGAGGGCAAAGCCCCCAATGGGGTCGAGGGGCAACACCCCTTGCGGGGGTTTGGGGAAAAAACACCCCCAGTGAGGTCGAGAGGCAACACCCCTCGTGGGGGCCCCCAGTGAGGTCGAGGGGCAACGCCCCTCGTGGGGATCTGGGGGCAACGCCCCTAGTAGGGTCGAGGGGCAGCGCCCCTCAAGGGGGTCGAGGGGCAGTGCCACTCGCAGGGGTCTGGGGGCAGTGTCCCCAGTGGGGTCGAGGGGCAACACTCCTCGCGGGGTTCGAGGGTAGAGCCCCTGGGTACAAGGCAGGGTCGAGGGGCAGCGCCCCCGCTGCCAGCACCAATTTAAGGCTTTCGAAACCATACAAAACTCCATGGCACACCTCATTGAGTGGCAAAAAATAGTACTGACAAAGCCCAAATTAAGACCTTCAAAACCGCACAAACCACAAAAAATGAATCAAAATTGCCTTTATTCCGACTGTAGGTTTCTTTTTGCTAAGAGACCGAGTTTTTTAAAAAAACTCGCCAAAAAAAAGACAAGTTTTTGTCAAAAAAATGGCGAGTTATTTTGGCGAGTACTTTCCGTTAAAACTCATTTCAAAAAAAAACTCGCGAGTTTTTGGCGAGTAGTCCAACTATAGTTCTTAATGAGTCCACCATGGGTTAAGTCTTGTTGAGTGCAAGGCCCCAACATCATAAGGGATGAGGCCAGGATTGTGCCCTGGGAAAATTTGGTGGAATGGATACCCCTCAATCCTTGACTCTTAGCCGAAGAGGTTTCAGCCCAAAAGCTTGTGCTCCCATATCGGGTAGCTAAAAGTTTTTTGTGGATGATGTAAAATCCTCCATCAGAAAAAAAGAGTATAATGATATACAATGAAGCTTCTACACAAAAGGAAGGTTCTTATAGAAGAAAGAGATCTTCTAGAGGAAGTTACACGTAGGGTTATGTGCAAATAACAAGAATATACAATAAAAATACAGTATTAGCCCATGTGACTCTGTCCGAGTTACAAAATTAATTGTATTAAGGAATGTGGATGTCACAGCAGGAACCCAGATGCTTTGTATTTGGCTTGATTGTTAATATTAGTTTGAGAATTTTTTAGCTAAGATGAAGCATCCGACAGAGCAATATGTCATGTTCGTCATCAATTTATTGTAGTTTAGTTATCATGCCAACTATTTAGTCTTTATTATCACTCTAGTGAGCAGCATTATTTGGAAAGGTGAATGATAAATCTTAAATATATTTGAGCTTTATTCGAGTTTCCAGAGATTATAAACTTCATTGGTTCCAAAGAAAAATCAAAAGATAATTGATTTGTAAGTCTCCTGAAGAAAGGTATTTATTTCTCAGCTAAAATCTGCAATTGATCTATATTGATTGTTCCAGTTAGAAATGATTTTTGTTTACTGAAAACTTTCTTTGCCTTCACTAAAATTTTGAGTTAGGTTTACTGGAATGAGCTCCAACTTTAAGCAGTGGGACTATCCTACTGCAGCCCAAGATTCAAATGCCCTAGAGCCTAGAAAACATGATAAAGTGTCGAAATGGGGTAAATTACTGCATCCAACTCACTAGGTGCAACGTACCACAATGGACAAACAAGGCGTAGCGAATTTCATAGAAATACCCTTCAATCACTTCAATCATGGTGTAAGTCCCAATCATTGTACTGAAGTTTTATGTCGAGAAGTTTTAACTTTACTATACCTACAAATACCGACTTGAGATTAGATTTCTGTATAATTGTAACCAAAAAATTTGAGAAAGGATGATTGGGACCGTATAGTCTGATCCAAATCATCGATTGTCAAAAACTTTTTCAGCAGAGATTCAATTTTATAAATTATCGACTCTGGAAGCTTAAAATTTCTAAAACGAGAATTATCAGCTGTATGCAAAAATTTGGGCAGGCATTTCCCTGCTCAAAAATTGGAGCTTATACAACTTACTTTTTAAATATGAAACAAAATTACGAATAGCCTCTTTAGCCTTATACACAATCGTTTAAAACAACCACAGGGGCATCACAAAATAGACATACTATTAAACCGAACAATTCGGAAACTCGACAAAGAATACAATTTCTTGCTCATCTAAATCAAACTAAATTAATTTAGCCAGAGCACTATATCGTCCTCAAAAGTCAAACAAATTTTGATGAAATTACAGGCTAACCTCTAAATCTGCATTGCAGTGCAATAAATCCTTCGGCGGAGGTTTATTTTTCTGAAGTATACCCGATAAGAATGCACACTATCTTTTTGGAAAAAATAGTTTCTGCTTCTGCCTCTGCTTGTCTTTCCGAGCACTATAATAGTGTTAATTTATTTATTTTAAAAGAGTGAAAACAAGCTGCAAGTTGAACATACACGCAAATTCCTGTGGCTTTTCAACTAGTCCCCTGCACGTGCAAATGAATTGATTCAGTCATTCGCACGTGTTGAAGAGTTCAATTAACAATATGCTGCCTTTTGTATTTTTCTGTCACCTAACCCAATCACTAATCACTAAGCTCAATCGATTGATAAACATTGATTTCTCCTGTTTATATGTTATAATGTTTGGCGAAGGTTCTCGCATGGAGTAGTAGTTTGGTGGAAATTTTATTAACAAGTATGTTTGAGTGAGAGTAATATTGAGAAGTCTTATGTTTGAATCTTATGAACATTATGTAAATATGTCATGCGGAAATTTATGAGTATAATGGATGTAAGATGTCTATTTTTAAGGATATACGAAATTTGTAATTTGGAATGATGTGGTTGAAAATGGTAAAAGTTATGAAGGTATAATGATCTTAATAAAAGGAACATGGGGAAGAAACATTAAGTTGGAAAAATAAAACTCAAATAAGTTATACATTTGATTTAAAACTAGCATATATATTAATAATATATATAAAAACTTTGAGATATCCTTCTCGAGGCATCTATTGCATTTTTTTGTAAGTAATTGATTAAAAAATAGACGCCTCAAGAATGATATATCTTTGTGTTTATATATATATAGCAGTCACAATGCAGCTTGAAAGACAAAATTATTATGGTTAGGGTTAGGGTTATGGTTAGGGTAAAGGTTAGGATTAGGGTTAGGGTTAACATTAGGGTTAGGGTTAGAGATAAATTTAGGGATAGGGTTACGGTTATGGTTTGGCTAGAATTAATAGTAAGATTAAGGTTAGAGTTAGAGGTAGGGTTAGGGTTATGATTATGATTAGTGTTAGAAATAGAATTTGGGTTGGGTTTGTCATCATAATTAGGGTTAGGGTTAGGATTACACATAAAATTTGGATCAAGGTTATGATTAAGGTTAAGGTTAGGATTAGATATAGAAATACAATTAAGGTTGGGGTTAACATTAGTATTGGGATTAGGGTTAGGCTTAGAGATTAGGGTAAGGGTAAGTGTTACTTTTAGGATTAGCATTAGCGTTAGGGTTAGGTTTAGTGTTATGGTTGAGGACTAAGGTTAGGGTCAAGAAAAGAGAAAAAATTAGGGTTAAGGTTGGGATTAGTTTTATTATTGAGAATAGGGTTAAGGTGAGGTTTAGTGATAGAATTGGTATTAGAGTTGGAGTTAGGATTAGGTTTAGGTTTAGGATTATGTTTAGGGTTAGGGTTAGGGTTAGCATATAAAAAGGGTTAGGTTTAGAAATATGTTTAGGATGAGTGATAGGGTTAGGTTTAGGATTATGTTTAAGATGAGCGATAGGGTTAGAGTTGGGGTTAGCATATATAAAGGGTTAGGTTTAGAAATAGGGTGAGGGTAAGGATTAGGGTTAGATTTAGGGTTAGAGATTAGTATTGGGGCTAAAATTAGGGATAGGGTTAATATTAGAGATAAAATTAGGATCAACAGTAGGCTCAAGGTTATGGTTAGGGTTAGAGATAGAATTGACATTAGGGTTGGGGTTAACATTAGGGTTAGGATTAGGCTTATAGATTAGCATTAGGTTTAGGGTTATATATTAGGTTTACAATTTGGCATAGAATTAGAATTTGGGGTGGAGTTATCATCGCGATTAAGGTTAGGGTTAAGACTAGAGAATTAGTTAGGATCATGGGTAGGATTAAGGTTAGGGTTAAGGTTAGAGATAAAATTAGGGTTAAGGTTGGGATTTATTTTACTATTGGGATGTGGGTTAGGGTTAGGTTTATAGATAGAATTGGTATTAGGCTTTGGGTTGGGATTAGGGTTAAGTTTAGGGTTACTGGTAGAATTAGAATTAGACTTGGGTTAGATATAAAATTAGGATCAAGGTTATGGTTAGGGTTAGGATTAGAGATTGAAATAGGTTTAAAATTTGGATTAAAATTAGGGTTACAATTAGGATTTGACTTACAGTTAAGATTACAATTAGGATTGCAGTTCAAATTAGACTTAAATATATGAATACAAATAGTTTTAGTGTTACATTTATTGTTATGTTAGAATGTTATATAAATTAATAAATATGTAGATATATGTTATAAAATAATTTATATATATGTTGTCATTAACAAGAGGCATTACCTTAATGAATATAAACTAATTATCCAAATTAATATTTTAAAATTTAGATTTAATAAATGTAGGCATTAAAAAAAATCATTTTAAAATATGACAACAATCAATTGAATTATCCACTATATTAGAATTGAAGAAGAGATAAGGCATGTGAATTGTTCAGCATAATGCCCCAAACATTAAGTTGGAAAAATAAAACTCAAATAAGCAATACATTTGATTTTAAAAAAATTGAGAATGATAGGCACATAAAAATTGTAGCATGTTATTTTACACCTCAAGTGTTTGAAACCTAAAAAAGAAGGGAACAGATAGTAAGGACCCTTTTGTAACACTAAAAAAAGATATTCATTTTTTTCACAAAAAACCAAAGTTCTTCTATTTGGATGATTTCAATGCAAAACATCTAATGAACAAATTGGGATCTTATGCAACAAGGAGGATAGCAATCCTCTATGGCTTATTGAAGAGGGAAATCACCAATGGTCAAGGTATTCAACAAATAAAAGGGATATTAACCAAATTTGTGAAGAATTACTTGTTCTAAGTGGTACTTTAGATTTCATTATTTCCAATGGTATGGGCAAAATGGAAAAGCTTTGAAAATTATACATACGATACTTATAATGGAGGAAAAGGTGTTGATAATACCATTTTTTGTAATGTCCCCAATTTGGAGGCAGAGTAATTTAATTAAATTAATTGATTATGTTATCCAAAATAATGATATTTCATAAGGATGACTAATTTATTATTTTAATTAAATTAAAAAGTGGTATTAAATTAATTATTTGTAAGGTTATTAAATAAATAAATATTATAAAGTAACCTTATATTTAATTAATTTAATAAAGTGACATAAAATGAAATATTATATCATAAAGTCATTAAAATAAATTTAAAGTGGGAAATATATTTTTTATCCCACATTGGCAGGAAAAGTGTGTGAGCTCTCCCAAGAAAAGTATAAAAATATCTTAAGGGCTCATTTTTTAGGCATTCAGGAATTGATGTGTTTGAAGAATTTGTTTGGTGAAGGAGCCAACTAGGGTTTCTGCCATCATTGGACCTTTGGGAACAAAACTCTCATTGGTTGAGCAACTTTGAGGCTATGAAACTATCAATTGAAATTATTGTTAGTTGTGGGCTTCATTTTAGAAGTTCAACTTGTGCTTAATTGCAATTTTTGTGGCCTTTGGCCAAATTGGAGATTAAAAGTTTATAATCAACTTGTTGAAGCATCTTGGTACGAATTGGAGAGAGGATTGCATTGCATTTTCCATCAGTTGTTGGTCATAATCGGACTTATTTCATGTTGGCCAATTTGCATAAAGGAGGTCGATTTCACTCATATCTCACTTTAGAAAGATTGAATGGTTATGGGTATTGAAGTAATCCATTCCCTGTACCTAGGCGATCCTTCCTAGGGTCTCATTGCTGGTCTAGACATGAAAGATTATTTTTGGTTAATATTTTTCATGGTTGCCATTAGCAGGGGCGATTCTCAGATTTCAATTCATTGAGGCCAATAAATTCATTGATTCTTCTTGGTCATTGGAGTACTCCATTTTGGGAGTAGTGGTATTGGTGTATGATTTGATTTGGAGTTTGTTTGGGGTCACAAACTATTTATTTATGTAGCATACAAGTCTGAAATAGGGGCGACACTTGCAGGGGTCATTGCACCTTATTGGAGTTCAATATTCAAGTCAAGAGGGTTGCATTCTCATCATCGATATCAAAGACATCTTATAACAGGTTCCTCTTGTAATTTGTGGTATCTTGAATTATCTTTTAGTCACTTAATGTTGTAGAGATGTAGGTGATTTTCATAAATCAGACTTTATCATTGTATTACATATCTATTGTGAAGCCAAGAGTCTTGGCTATGATCATCAACATTGTATTGAAAAGACATAACAATAAAGCAGTCATCGATTTGCATGCCATTTGCTTGATATAATGTCAATATAGAAGCATTCATTCCCAACATATTAGATTCTATGCTAATTGTTTGACAAAATATCAATTGGTTGTAGATGCACATATTACATGTAGAAATCATTTATATGCATTTGAAAAGACAAAGAGGAAGTTGTATTTGCATTAATTCTTTGCTTAGATATCTTGGGAGTTATTTGCAAGCATTTCAAACACATTTGAAGTCATTACAAGCTAGCATAATCAGACTAAAGCTACAAACCAACAAGTTAGAGGTTGCATAAGAAGTGTTTGACAAAATCCCTTGAGGCAAACTTAGGCTAGATTGTGTAAGGAATTTATACAGTGGTTTAAGAAGTTTAAACATTGACATTTTGGTCTATACCCTCTCCTTTAGGTGAAAAATCCTAAAGTGTTAGAAGGTCTTAGTAACCAAGATCTTTGTTTTGAATTTTAGTAACCCTTATGATATTCCTTGAGGGCAAAAAAAAATCTAGATCAAAAGTAGCAAGGGATATTACATTTGTTCACCAAGCTTGATTGATAAGATAATGGAGGTTGTGATTGAAGATCCCCTTGGTGATTTATAATCAAATCTAATACAGCTTTTGCTATCTTGATGGGTAAAAAATTAGCATATAATATAGGAACAATCCACCCACCAACCTTCAACAAAGGGAAATTTCTCTTAACCCAAATAATGTCCATATCTTCAAGTAAATATTAAGTCAATGAATGTAGTAAGAAACAAAAAGATCGGGCATGTACAAGATCATGGGGGTCCAAAAAGTGGCAATGAGGGAAAAAAATGAGTTTTTAACTCATCGAAATCGCAAAACAAAAATGTTGAATTTTTGTATGGGTTGGGTACAATATCCGTTTTGTTTGGTAATACCAAAATCGAAATGGATATCCATTTTTTTTTCAAAAAAAGAATATCCTTTTGGAAAGCGGGAACCCATTTTTTTGAAAAAAAACATATATCCGTTTTGAAGACCTAAAAAGCCCTCTTTAGTAAAATGGGAATAACTTTTGTGTTTCTTATCAAAATTTTGACTTTTTACAGGCGTTGGAAAGGTGATTAAGAGCTCTACGCAATGGACTAGGTGGTTTTTCTATATTGTACACACAAAAAAAATATATAATCATTTAAAATTCATATTTCATTTTGAAACATCAAATGCTCACTACTTTCACATGCAAAGTCTTTTTTTGTAACACTCATCTCAAAATACTTGAAACATTAGAAAAAGTAATGAATAATGAAATATTTATATTTTTTGTAGCAAGGAGATGAACAAATCTTCATAAATCATCATATCTCTTTGTCCCTTTCTCTACCTCTCTATATATCACTATGTCTCCCCTTAAGCTCTAGACCTATCCCTCGTTCCTTTCTTCTCTTTCTGTCCCTCTTTATACCTATCTTTCTCACTCTCTCTCCTTAAGCTCTAGACCTATCTCTCTACCTCTCTCTCTTCATCCTTCATTCCTTCTCTCTTGCTCTCTCTCTCACTCCCTCTCTCTCTCAAGTCCCTTTATAGTGCCCCTCCATTCTCACCATGGATGTGTAGGTAGTTGGCTTTGGAACTTGAAGATGAAGGTAAAATAATAAGGATAATTAAAGGTATGTGTTGACGATGTTAAGCACTTGATTTGTTTTATAGTATAGTATATGATGCTACTAGATGTTACTTGATGTATTATATGATGCCTTTAAATGCTATTTAGGGGTGAAGGCAAGGATGTTGTATTTCTCACTTGTGAGAACCCTACGATGTTTTGATTTCCTTTCACTAGGTATGAGATGAATATATATGTGCAAAGATGTTTGTGTGTTGCAGGTTGCAGGTACCAATCATCGACTCCACCTGAATTAGCAGGTCTGAGCACCAAATGAAATAGTTGTTTGGAGATAGCATTTTGTCCCTTACCCTAGCCATCATCCTCGAAGAGGATGAGTATCTGGTTTGTCACCTCGTCAGTGTGTTGTTGTTTGCGATCAGTTAGTCTTGTTTTTCGACCTTGATTATGGTTAGGTAATTGTTGTTTATATTTGGTTTGTTTAATTTAAATTTCTTTGGAAAATGTTGTTTTGGTTAATTAATGTATTAAAATAATTTTATTTTTTTGGTCAGTAATAATTATTTTTTATTTATTGATAAAAAGTGAGATATATGTGAATTTTGATATTCAACAACCATCCATAGCCAAAAAAACTTCCACTATAATCTACACCCACCATACCTTGGGGAAAACAACTTTTGTGTTTTTTGAAACTGCTAAGCCTACCTATACTAATACTACTATGAACATACATAAATGACAGATTAAAAAACTCTCGTCCACCACCATCCCTGCACACTAAATCTACTCTATACCCTGTACAAAATAGAACAACCCAAAGCCCTAACACCATGCCCACATAGGGCTTATGAACATGTATAATATTTCAAAAAATAAGACCACTGGCTACATCATTAAAAAGCTAGCCCATCAAGAAGAACAAAATATTTATTCAAAAAAAATTCAAAAAGGAAGAATTTGTATATAGTCAGGCAACACCTCAGAGGGTCGTCCACTTCCATCAGCCCTAGTTGCAGAAGACTCGGCACCATCCCACATTCTTTACTTCAATTTAAGTCAATTCTTGTAATCTACATTAATAGACATCACTTTTGTAATTGACTAACTAATTGGTCATAGATAGATGAATTTGGGTAATTAGTTAAAATGAATTGATTTACTTCATTTATAAATAGTTGAAAAATAGGGTTCGTTAAAAGTGGATAAATCAACTTTGGATCCTCTCTTATTAATTATCTTTCATTTCGAATTATTTAGTACTCAATTGGACTTTATATT
This sequence comes from Sequoiadendron giganteum, assembly GCA_007115665.2. NCBI lineage: Eukaryota > Viridiplantae > Streptophyta > Pinopsida > Cupressales > Cupressaceae > Sequoiadendron > Sequoiadendron giganteum. Next base: position 540,200,526 of record CM021101.1, read on the forward strand.
ACAATACTAGAATTAGTGAGGGGTAAAACATGAAGAATAGATCATTTAATTTAATGTTCTAGTTTAAATGTTAAGTGATTGTGGATTGCTCGTTGTTAGCAAATTAGTAACAGATGTTAATTATTTTTTTAATGATTTAGTAGTTGACCAGTATTAAATAATTAGAATATTGTCATATTAAGTTGTAATTTTGGTATTTGTAGAGATGATTGTTTTGTTGATGAGATAGCTACCCATAAGATAGTCATTTGGACTATATGATCTATTGATGTTAAGAGTGCGGAAATAATGTTTTAATAAGAGTATTTTAAGGTTATGATGCTTGTTTAATTATTTGTATTGAGCAATGTGTTGGAGTATTTGGATTGGGTAATTTTGGGAAAGTGTTAAACGTGGTTAAGGTTGGCTTCCAAAGGTTAGGAGGGAGTAATTTTGTTTGTATGGGTTTTATGTTTATTTCACATGGAAGTGGTTGGTAATGTGGTTGAGATGTGTGGAAGAAGGTCAATGCCTTGCACTATGTATACTTTCTTGTGTTTGGGATATGTGAGCGAGATGGTCAATGCCTTGCTCTGTGTGTGGGATTTATGTGATTTGTTATGTGCAAGATGGTTTTTACCTTGCTTGTTGTAAAGGGGTCTACTAGTTGCAAGTAGGGGGAGTGGCTCTCAATGGGGGCTATAACCTAAAGTGGTGTACAGGGTAACCCATTTGGGAGTTTCTTAATACAGTGATAACCTAAAATCAGTTGGGAGAAATGAGTAGATTTCACATTAAACGAGATAATTAAATGCCTCACCCATGCTTGTAGTGCTTGTTTAGGCTAAGGATGGGTTGAGAAGGCCTAGTTGGAAAGATAAACTTCTTGGTCCTCATGAAAGGAATGGTGTTTTCGCATGTGTCACCCTATGGGGCCGACGTCTAGTGAAAGACTGTCTAGGCAACCATAGATGGGGATCGACATCTAGTGAGAAACTGTCAGGATAACCCATGTCAAGGCCATGTGATGACACTCTTCCCTATTGCTATCTAGCATTCCTTGGTTATGTGTTCCCCTTTTGTTGTGTGGATGCCTCTAGAAGCGATGTATGTGTCTTTGTGGTGTTAATGTTGTTGTAGTATCATGTTGGAGCCATTTTTAGTCTTGTTTATGTTAGCCTTTTATCTTCTTGATTGTTTGTTGTAGTGGGAATTTATGTTATCTCCTTGCACGGGGGTGGACCTTAGGGTTCCACATGGTTGGGAGGTTGGTGTTTTTTCCTCCATTGGGTTTTCCTTGATTCTTGTTCATGTACATGGAGGTTGTACCTTGTGTAGAAGATCCCAGTTCATGATCCAGTTTGAGCAGATAGTCTTTCACATATTTGTATTGAATTGTAAATCAGTTGTACATTTATTGTAATCCGATGTATTCTTCCCATTTGTGTTCAGGGAAGCATTATTGTAAACAATGTAATGATGTAACAAATTATAATGTATTATCATGTAATTTAATTTGTATGTATGTTGTTAGTTGTTTATAAATGATCTTTAATGTTATTTATGTGATGATATGCTATGAAAATTCATATTGTTTAATCATTTAATGTGGTGGATCTAAATGAACTCCGTTATTTGATAAATCATTATTAATAAAATAATTCTAGTTCTTGATATTAGATGTGTTAGTAGCACAGTCATGGAACCTTAGAGGACTTAAGTTAGTTTACATGTTTAGATATGTTATGCAGTACACTGTTATTTTCTATTAAAAAAATTGTTCCATTATTGTAGCTTAGATGTGTTGTCCTCTAGGGTTCCTTGGCAGGGCGTTACACCCTCCCACTCCCTCTCCCTCTCCCTCTCTCCCTCTCCCTCTCCCTCTCCATCTCCCTCTCACTCTCTATATCCCCTCTCCCTCTTCCTCCCTCCCTCCCTTTGAAGTATCACTTCCTCTTAAGTCTCTCTCCCTCTTAGGTTTCTCTCTCAAGTCTCTCTCCCTCTTAGGTCTCTCTCTCAAGTCTCTCCCACTCCCTCTCTCTTTCTCTCAATGTATCACTCACACTCACACTCACACTCTCTCTCTCAGGTCTCTCTCTCCCCCACTCTTTCTCCCTCTCTCCCTTCCTCTCTCCCTCACAAGTCTCCCTCCCTCTCGCTCCCTCTCTCCCTCTCAAGTCTCGCTATCTCCCTCTCTCCCTCTCAAGTATCTCTTTCCCTATCTCTCTCACTCTCCATCTCTCTCTCAGGTCTCTCTCTCTAGTCCCTACCACTCCCTCTCCATCTCCCTCTCTCCCTTTATCTCTCCATCCCTCCAAAGTATCTCTCTCTCTCAGGTCCCTCCCATTCCCTCTCCCTCTCACTCTTCATCTCCCTCTCTCCCTCTCTCTCTCCCCCTCCCTTTGAATTCTCTCTCTTAGGTCTCTTCCACTCCCCCTCTCCCTCTTAGGTCTCTCCCACTCCCTCTCTCTTCTCTCATGTCTCTCTCTCACTCTCTCTCTTAGTCACACTCTCCATCTCCCTCTTAGGTCTCTCTCCCACTCTCTCTCTCTCACACATGCACACTCTATCTCTCTCTATCTCTTCATCTCCCTCTCTTCATCTCAAGTCACTCTACCTCTTTCTTTGTCCCCATCTCAAGTTACTTCTGAGGGAGAGAGAAACTTGAGAGGGAGAGATAGATAAAGGGAGGGATAGGGAGTGAGGGAGGAGGGGAGGGAGCGAGAGAGGGAGAGAGAGGGGGGGGGAGAGAGTTATCTAGTTAGGGTGGGAAGGAAACACCTAAGAGAGAGACCTGCGAGGGAGGTGGAAAGTGAGTGAGTGAGGGACAGTGGGAGATCTATGAGGGAGAGAGGGAGATGGAGAGGGAGAGGGAGATGGAGAGAGAGAGAAGGAGAAGGAGAGGGAGTGGTAGGGACCAAAGAGAGAGGGGGGGAAGGAGGGATGTAGGGAGAGAGAGAGATAGAGAGAGGGAGATGGAGAGTGTGAGTGTGAGAAAGAGAGAGAGTGAGAGAGAGGGGGTGGGAGAGACCTAAGAGAGAGAAAGAGAGAGGGAGTGGGAGAGACCTGAGAGAGACCTAAGAGGGAGGGAGGGGAAGAGACCTAAGAGGGAGGGAGGGAGAGAGAGAGAGTTCAAAGGGAGGGGGAGAGATAGAGAGGGAAAGTGAGAGGGAGAGATAGAGATAGAGGGAGGGAGAGAGAACTGAGAGGGAAAGAGGGAGAGAGAGACTCGAGAGGGAGAGGGAGGGAGAGAGACTTGAGATGGAGAGAGAGAGAGAGAGAGAGAGTGTGTGTGTGTGTGTGAGAGAGAGAGACTTGAGAGAGGGGTTGGGAGAGACCTAAGAGGGATATGGAGAGTGTGAGTGTAAGAGAGAGAGAGAGGGAGTGGGAGAGACTTAAGAGAGAAAGAGAGAGAGGGGAGAGAGAGAAAGGGAGAGAGGGAGTGGGAGATACCTAAGAGAGAGAGGGAGTGAGAGAGGCCTAAGAGAGAGAGAGACTTAAGAGGGGAAGAGACTTCAAAGGGAGGGGGAGAGACAGGGAGGGAAAAATACTTGCAAAAGAGCAGAGGGTCAGGCTGGTTTTAGATCGAAAGATTCCACTATTGATCATAGTATTACTCTTAGATTTTTGATTGAAAAAATATGGAACGTGCAAGGGGAGGAGGCCTTTTGCTGCTTTGTAGACTTTAAAAAAGCCTTTGACACTATGCCACGTGACAAGTTGTGGATTAGAATGGAGGAACTGGGAGTTCCGAAGGTGCTTAGGGTGGTTGTTCATAGGCTGTATGAGTAGGTCAGAGCTACAATCAGAATAAACGAAGGTATGTTTGAGTGCTTTGATAGTGACATTGGAGTCAAGCAAGGGTGCTCGCTTTCCCCAACGCTATTTGGGCTTTACATTAACAAGTTGGAAGAGTGGTTAGACAATGTTGGTGGGGAAGGTATTCAATTGGTCAATTATGTTATAAAATTGCTCTTGTATGTTGATGATCTCATTCTGATCGCTAAGTCAGCACATGAACTCAAAAAACATTTGAAGGCTCCTGAATCCTTTTGTCAAGAAGTTGGGATGCAAGTAAACACTAGTAAAACTAAAATAATGATCTTCTTTGCGAAGGAAAAAATAGAAAATTAGCTTTATTTTTGAAGGCAATCCATTGGAAATTGTTGATGAATACAAATACCTGGGGCTAGACTTTCACCACAAGCTCAGTTGGGAAATGTGTAGAGCAGAAAGGATCCAAGGGGGTTGGAAAGCGCTTTACTCTCTACAAGATAGATGTAGAAATGTTGAGTTATGGGATTGGAAAACCAAAAGGACGTCGTTTGGCTTACTTGTGACCCTGGTGGTTTTATACAGGTGTGAAATTTGGGGCAGCAGCATGTCAGATCAGAAATGGAGGCAAGTGGAAAGAATTCAAAAGCGTCTAATTGTTAGCAGCCTTAAACTCAAAACTGCAATACCTTATGAGACTTTATTAGCGGAGACAGACACCTTTCCCTTGTAGGCTTTCGCGATAATTAGGTTACTAAGTTACCTGCAAAAGGTGCAAAATATGGAGAACCATCGCTGGCCTAAATTGATTGTAGAAGAAAGAATACATGGATAAAACAAAACAAAAATATGGATGGAAAAGTGGGGTGTGAAAATGCAAGATTGTTCAAGTACAAATGAATAAATAAAAAAATATTTGAAGCAAAAATTCAAAAATGCTATATGGACAAAACAATCAGGACGAAAGAAAGATTACTACATCAAAGAATTTAACCCCAAGGGGGACCATGAAGAAAAGGCCTATATAGGAGCGAATATTAAATGGAGAGCAAAGATGTTGATAGCTCAGCTTTGAACTAGCTCACATCGTCTTAGATGTGAAACGGGCAGATGGTCGGTTCCTAAAGAAGAGTGGAAAAAAAGAATATGTCGATTTTGTGACATAGGATTGGTGGAGACAGAATGGCACTTTGTTATGGAGTGCTCAACGTATAAAGACATTCGAGCCAACTATGCAAACACTTTACAAGTTGATAACTTAAATACCCTGTTTGAAGAGGAAAGGTTGGTCAAATCTACAAACTACATCATCAAAATTCATCGATGTAGAGTTGACCTTGATCAAAGAACTCAAACTATTTAAGATATCATTTTTTTGATGGCAGTCTTGTACTGTTCGCGAATCCCATACGCTGTTGTGGCCTCCTCAATGTTATTAAAATCTTTCATTTCGTTCATTTCATTTCATTTCATGTCCCTTACGGACCAATGACAAAGTCCAGGGGCGATTTCCATTTCCGTGGACGTCATTAATTTTTTTTATTTCATTCTCGATCCCGCCTCTGCATGTAGTCCAGGTGGAACCTGAACTTCGAAAAGACATAAATGCAATATGCGGAAGCATGGGCGAAGATCACGCGAGCAACTTGAGAAGGTCAAACACCCCACTAGCATTCTCCAAGCCAGAGCCAACATGGGAGCTTTGGATTTGCGTTTGATTACCTGGCAAACCTATACACAGAATAGAGAAGGAAAAACAAATGCACATAAACAGTGAAGCACGGACAAGGAAAACGTAATGTTTGACAGAACGCCCCAGGAAATGCTTGGGTAAACGCAAAAAATGGTGAATAATAGACAAGGGCGTGCATTCTTTGTTAAACGCCATGATCATTGAAACGTTCAAGAAAATGCAAATGACAGTTGTGAAGCTGAATTCCAAAATTTGGTGTAAGGCCAAACACCTCAACCTTTGCTGGCATCGTCTTCAAGCCAAGATGAGAGCCTTGAATCAGTGTGGAAACCCATCAAAGCATGTTTAAAGACGAAGTATTTGTCTGGTTTTATAGTTGCAAACACCCTATTAAACAATGCATGAGCTTTTGACTGTACGCATCAAGGAAAGGCGCATAAACTGTTTGACAGAACGCCTCTAAGAACGGAGTTTATCTAAAACAAATTCGCAGCATGTGCACAAATCGGATCTGTTGCAAAATGTTTGTGGGCAGCATTCAAAATGGAGGGATGTTGAAAGTGACAAGTCTGCAAATGATTATTGTTAATTTTCAAATACATGGACACTTTTGTTACGATTTTGTTTCTATTGGAAGGTTTTGGTAAGTGTATTTGTTGAATCGGCCAAAATATGCAAAAAATGCATTTGTTGAAAAGGCTTTAAAAACTTTCAAGAAAATGTTATCGACAGAATGGAAGCCGATTCCACAACCTTTTCCAGCGCCCTCTCTATCGCAAAATGCCTGCAAAAAATGTGTTAGCATCGACAAGGAAAATTAACTATTCGACAAAATGCCTCAAAGGGAAGTATGATCTCATGAATTCGATCATGGCGGAATATATATGCACAAAGCATAATTGATGGGAGGGTTTTAAAATCTTTCAAGCAGATGCAATCTGAAGAGGAAATGTGTGTGAATATGCAAGAGAGGGGTTACGCGACTATTGGATAGAATGCCTTGAGAGTTCATTTCATGGAGTACAATATTTACAAAATAAATTTGGTAAAAGAAACGTTTATTGAAATGCCTTGGTAACGTCCAAGCAAAATGAAGGATCATAGGGGTAGAATGAGAATGGTTTGTCTGAATTCCTCAAGGAAGGGCACCTCAAGAAGTGGTCTCATGAGAGTGCATGATAAACATGCATGCTAAATGTGGAAGCATAGACACAGTTTGTGAATTGTTCGACAAAATACCTCAAAGAAAGGTGCCTTAAAGAAACTGTCTCATGCAATCCAATATCGGCAAGATCGGCACAAAATGAATTTGATGAAAAGGCTTTAGAAGTTTCAGAGCAATGAAATTGGTAGCCGTAAAGCCTGTTTATGGAATATGGTGATTGCAAGTTTTGTGCAACAGTGGGAAGCATATGTGCATTAAGTGTTAGAATAGAATGCTTTGAAGGAGATGTCAAGTCAGACGTAACAGATCAAAGCAATATATGTGCAAAAATGCATAACATGAATTCGATAAAAGAGGGGTTTGATGAATCTTGATAATACTTGTTTCTTCAATTTGGTTGTGCAAAATTTGCTTGCATTGGATGTCCTTCGTGATTATTTCTTGAAATATGGTGAATTTCTTGAAGGACCCATGACTTCAGCTCTAGGGATGCTTTATTTTGAAACTAGTTCAGAGGAGTTGGGGAAAGGAGATTTTACTAAGTCTAAAAAGGGGGTGAAAGGGCAATGGGACCATCAACCCCAATGCTCTATTTTGTGCCATCTGTGACAAGGCATCACAATTCAGTGGATTTCAACAGCAAGATAATCATGAGCTATGAAATGTTTACTTGATTGCTTACTTATAGAAGAATTACATATAATAAAGTCGAAAGGAACTATATCTTTAGATTTCAGAGCATCTAAGGACAAAACAATGAAAACATGGACCATGTGATGAGTACACCAGATATAGTAACATTAGTGGATCGTATTTTTTGATGGTCAATTGTGTAGCATAGTTTGTTGCTGCAATTGTAGTCATTCTTGAATGGTTTATGAAGGTCCCATTGCCTTGTTATAGAGGCTCGTCCTCTCTCAAAGCAAAATTAAAGAAAATGATGCTAAAACTAGTAAGAATGGAATCCCATGGAAGGTGTGATTACGGGATTTGCACAAAATGCTTTGAAGGGCATAAAGATGCATGTGAGGGTCCAAGAGACCATGGATCTTGGAAAATATAAAAGTTATGTCTCCTTATTCCTCTTGGGTCTTTGCATCCAACACAGATGGAAAATTTGGGAACATTTATGAATGTCATGAGTTTAAATAAAAATTGATTAATCCATGTATTTTGATTTATTGATCTATATGAATTAATTAATTCTTTTCTGAATGATTATGCATTTTGTTATGCAAACCATTGATTCGATAAATTCATTGTACATTTGTAGGTTATGTCAGGTTCTAAATGCTGCTCAAGTTCAAAAAGCGTGTCAAGATGATAAATCCATGTGGAAATGATTTTAGTGTTATTTTATTTTGTTTTGATGAACTAAAATAACGTTATTTTTAGGGGCGGATTTAATCATTATTTCAATTGTGAGATTAAGAGTTTATTATATCCATACTAAATTGAAATATTTTAAAATGTCATTAATTGATTAATTTTATAAATCAATTAATACACGTTTATGTTTTACATGTGCTTTTCATGGATTGGAATGGATCATAATGAAGATGATCTTGCAAATCTGATATGCAAAGGGGAGATTTTCAAAAAAATCACTGAACTAGAAGAAAGTTGAAAGTATGTTGGGCATGTTTGATGTGATCTCCAAGAAAAGATGTTGATTTGTGTAATGTGAAAAGGTGAACTCAAAGTTAAAATGGAAACTCAAATGTAACTAAAGTAAGTTGAAGCCAAATTAGAAAGTTGCAACTATCAACTGAAGCTCACTGAAGTCAACCAAAGTCAAACAGAGGCTGAAACAAAAAGTTTATTTTAAAGAATGATTGAAAGCTACTGCTTTTGACAGATCATATTTGAGGGAATTATGGAAGGGCTAAGCTATATATTGTCAAATCTGCTCATTTTTAAAGGGTTAAAAAATTAGGGAAATTGGTTGGACATTGTAGTTAGAAGTTTTCAACAGTTTAGCAATAGGGTAGATGGTAGAGTTTTTTGTATTCTTAGTTAATCGAGTCAATTTGAAGACATTGGTTTCTGTACATTGGTGAGGTTTGCCAAAATCGTAAATGTTGCTTATTTGTTTCACTACAGTAGAAGCAACTAGACTAAAAACTTCTTTAAATTATACTCTAGAGTGATATTTATTATGTTAATCATTTGATTTGAAGTTCTTCAAGGAATTAATGAAGTTTTATTTTTTCTTTTGTTCGAATTGTGATTTGAAATCTATTGTTAATTTTTGCACTATGAATGAATGACTTTGTATTGCTTACAGGTTGATTTATTTTGTAGTTTAATTTAGTAATTCATTGAAGAGTAACAGATCTGGTTAATTAGATGAATCGACATTCTTTTCTCTCTTGCATCCTTGATCTATCTTTTGCTCTTTTTTATCATTTGATTAAAGTAGGTTTAGGTAGAAGTTTGATCTTGCAACAACCAAGAAGTTCAATAACCAACAAGTCCCTTGAATATTACAGTCGTATTGACCGCTCAGCAAAACAGTACGTTGTGACCCAACACCTAGGACCCTGGGAAGTGTTTCATTTAACGATCATTTGCTTCTTTCAGGAGAGGTAAGGTGATTACATCTTGCTTGCATATTGTTGTGTCAATTTGGCCATCAATACAAAGGTTGGATGTAAATCCGCTTCTTTTATTGATCAATTTTCGATATGCACATTCAACACAAAAATTTAAGTATGCTTCTCAAAATCAGTAGTGTTTTTCTTCAAAAGATCAAAGGTCCTTAATACAAAGAAACACCCTCATATATATAGAGGAGAGTTGAGAGTTAATCTAAGAAAGCAATAACTAATTTGACTTAAACTCAACAACACAGTTTGCTTTGATTTATGACTTGTGTTGTTTTTACATGTAAAATGTCAAAAACTAATTACATAAGAAAAAATACTGAAAAATAAACTAAGTCTAGGAGAGACACGTCCATCATTCTCCACCATCTTTCCCCAAAAATTCCTCATATTTCTTCAAGATCCTCTGGACTTCTTCATTATTAGGACCTGAAGTATGCTTGGAGATAGGAAGAACTTTTTTTATTAAGTTTTTGACAGTGTAGCAAGCTTTCCTATGCCTTTTTCTAGAAATACCTTGAGATTATCTAGGGTGAGTTGAATGTCTAGAAATTTTTCCATCGAATCCAATGAGAAGGCTTGATCTTCAAATTCCTTTTGCATCATTGATGTAAATTCTTGGATAACTATGTCAATGGGAAGAACTTTCTGGTCTTATTTCATGGCTTTCTTACTCGAAAATGGATTAGACATTTGTGAAGTAGCAAGAAATTGATCAAAACCGCTCAAGAATTAAGACACAAAAGATTGGAAAGGCATGCAAAAGTAGCTATAAAAATTTCATATTTTATAGTGTTAGAGAAAAAATAGGGTTTTATGCACTCATGGGAAAATTTTGAGCTTTTGCATGTGTTTTGGCAACTTAGATGCAATGGTGCAGAAAAACTGAAATACTGCAAGAGCTTTGCTAACTTGGATGCACAGGTGGAGAAAAAATGAGCTCTTGCAAATAATTTGATGCCTTGAATGCAAAGGCGGAAAAAATTTGAGCTTTTGCATGGGGTATTAAACTTTAGATGTAATGGCTCAAAAATTTTGAGTTACTACATGTTGGATGTAAAGGCAGAGAAAAAATTTCAGATATTACATGGGGTAAAACTGCCAAGTGTAATATCAAGAAAAAAAAATTGAGCTACTACATGGGATATTTCACTTTAGATGTAGAGGCACAAAAATTTGAGATATCGCATGAGGGAAGGACAATCAAATGCACAAGCAGAGAATAACTGAGAAATTGCAAGTGATTTAGGAACTTGGATGTAATGGTGTTGAATTTCTAAGCTACTACATATGACTTAGTGGTTGAGATGCAAAGGTGGAGAATTTTCACGACACTACATGAAAATATGCAATACAGGAGAAAAACCCCAACACTACATTACTTGCCCTCGTGCGTGGTCCAAAACCTCAAAAAGTCATTTTGAGTGTTTCCTCTTTTCACCTTTTGAAAATTTGCAAAAGGTTAAAAATTGTAAAAGTTTAGTTTTAGGCCTTAGCCATTTTATTGCATATGTAGGAGTGCTAAATTTTAGCACTCATGCATATTCTTGGTTAACTATCTTGCCTTAGCCATTTTCTTGCATATGCAGGAGCACTGAATTTTAGCACTCCTACATATTCTTGGTTAACTATCTTGTCTTGGCCATTTTCTTGCATATGTAGGAACATTGAATTTTAGCACACTTGATTTTTTTTGGATATTTTTTATGTAGTGTCAGGGTTTTTCTCCTACATTACATATTTTCCATGTAAGGGTTATCCCATGAATTGAGTGTAGCTAAATTTGAGAATAACACAACATAATGAGCATAGCAAGGGCCTCCATAAAATTATTAGTCGCATATCCATGAAAGCAAGAGAAGAAAAATAGAGCTTCCCCAGAAATGTCTCTACCCACGCCACCAACACCAGTAGATCTAAGATTACCTCTAGAGGATCCATCAATGTTAATCTTCAGGATCCCATTTGGAGGTAGTCTCCATCTACCATCACGTTGGACTTTTTTGGGGAGAGTCTTTTTCCCGTGAGAGCCAACTCTCAAAGAGCCATTACCATATAATCCCAACCTTAGCATCAAATCCCTCTCCCTAAAATATGGATGATCAATCACCTCACATTTAGCCCAGATGGCTTCCTAAACCATCCCCAAAATACTTTGCCAAACTTGTTGCGCTGCCAATCTCCCACCCTAGAAAATATTGTGATTCCTTTCCAACCAAATCTGCCAAAGGATACAAGAGGGCCCTATATCCCAAGCCACTTGGAGGAAGAACAATTTCATAGGAGGGCACCCCAAAGTCCTCCAAAATTCAACAAAGGATGAAGCATGCATACATTTCCATCTCCAGGTTTCCCACCAAAGATGTCAGGTAGTCTTAGAATAATTGCACTAGAACCATAGGTTAGGAGAATATTCATCACTATTACCACAGAGATAATAAAAGGACAAACCCTGAAAACCCCTCTTTTAAAGGTTTTCCCAAGTGAAACACCTACCATGAGTAGCTAAGCAAAGGAAAGAGTTACATTTGGGCCATACAAACTTATTCCAAACATATTTCCACCAGGGGACTTCCTGCCCCTGTATTCTACCTATCCAACTCTTGATACCCCTTAGCCATAGAGTAGACCCCTCGAGACTTAGGGCTCCAAGCCAAAATATCTTCCCTCCTTAAAGAGTTGCACACTCAACCAACCAAAATCTACAATAACTCAACCCAATCCTCCTCTGAGCTACCAAGTGGCCAAGCGTGATGGTATTTTCACCTAAAAACCACCACTTGACCCAAACTCTTAGCCTCTTTGAAATCCTCTACATGGTTCCATCCAACATCAATGAAATTCTAGCTAAGGTTCTGAAGATGAGGAAAGCTAACCAAGACTAGGAGGTGACCATCCCCAAGAGTCTAACTAGAATAGAGCCTAATATCCTTTGTTACAGACCCAAAATAATCCCTGCTTGACCAAGTTGGCTTCCCTTTTAAGAGTGTCCCAAATGATAGATCCTTTACCTAAAAAAATAATCCTAGGCACGCCATTCTTGGCAACACCTCTCAAGTACTTAGAAGAAATTACTCTAGCCCAAGCTTGATCTTGATTAGGGAACCACCTCCAATAGAGATTGGTATCCAAAGATTGACTTGTAAGGCTAGCTTGTTGCAGTCCCAGGCCCCCATCTATTTGGGTCTACATGTATTCTCCCACTTAACCAAACTCCACTTAAAGGAGGCTAAGTTTCCTACCCATAACAATTTCCTAGACATAGAATCAAACTCTTTAATGAAACTAGAAGGAGCTATTTGCACCATGCATCAATAAATAGGAAGCGCTTGCACTGCCTTTAACAACAAAACTCTCCCTGCAAAGTATAGCCACTTGAAATTCCAATGGCTAACACGGTCACAAAAATTTTCCACCACACCTTACTAGGTGCCTCTTGGTAGTGAGACCATTGATAACATAATACTCAAATAAGAAAAAGGTATAGACCCAATTTGGAACCTAAGGATCTAAGCAATTCTAGACTAGATCTAAGGAGTATTGAAAAAGAAGATGGAGGACTCTGCTTTATTAATTTTCTATTCAAAAGTAGCAAGATATATATCCAGAACATGCCTGAAGTTATTTGCCTCTCTAATACGAGCAACTCCCAATAAAGCATGATTCTAAGGAAGCAAACCATCTCCCCAACTCCAACCTCGAAAAATCCCTTGCCTTAAGTGAGCCTTCAATAATATTTCCAATCCCTCAGTCGTAATAATAACAAGATAGGGTGATAGGAATTCCCCTTGTCTAAGTCCCCTAGAATCACCAAACAAAACACAAGGCCTATCATTGATCAAAATAGAATAAGACATGGACTTAACATAACTCATCACCCAATTAACCCAATCTTCACCAAACCCAAAGGCAAGCAACAACTTTTGAAGAAAATACCATTTCACCCTATCATAGGCTTTTGACATGCCCAGTTTGATGTACATAGCCTTCTCCTTAGAAATATCCATGGAATAAATAGCCTCAAAAATAATAAATACCCCATCCAAGATTTGCCTACCTGCCACAAAACCTCCTTACTCATCTAAAATGATATTGTTGAGCCACTACTTAAGCCTTTTAGCAAATTAATTTGGAGAGTATTTTGTAAACCACATTATAGAGGGTGATTAGCCTAAAAATATCTAGAGAATCAACCCCTTCTCGCTTAGGGATGGGAATCAAAGAGGTATTGTTCATTGCCCTCAACATTTTCTTGCTACCCTAAGATTCCCTAGAAACTTCTAGCAGGTCAAATTCGAGGATTTACCAAAATTCCTAAAAGAAATCTACTAGAAAACCATCTGATCTAGGGGCTTTCACTTTCTTCATCTTGAACACTATCTCCTCAACTTCCTCCAGAAGGATGGTACTAATAAGAATTTTTTTCACCTCATTAAACACCAACAAGGGAATACACTCCAAAATCAAGCTCTCTTAATCATCAGCTATAAGGGAGTCCTCCAAAACAAGAGTAGAAAAATAATGAACCGCTTCCTACGAGATGTCCCTAAGAGAATTTTCTCGTCCTAAGAAGACATCAAGTAAGAAATTATATTACCATGTCGTCTAGCTTTAACCAAGTTAAAGAAGAAGGTAGTATTCTTGTCCCCCTCCTAAAGCTAATCTACCCAACTTTTGTTTCCAAAGGATCTCTTCCTACAACTCCCATTCCTCCAACTCCTTCATAGTGACTGCCTCTTCTCTAAGTGAGTCCTCGATAAGCCTATGATTAATATTATGTCTAGTGATGGAATCCAACCAATTTTGAGTCATGGACTTGGTCTAGAAACTGTTCCCAAACCTTTGCCTATTCCACTTTTTGAGTTAGAACTTCACAAATTGGAGCCTTTTTACAAATGAATGCATAGTTGTGCCATGTTCAGGCATATGTTTAGCCCACCAATCTCTCATAAGATCATGAAGATAATTCTCCCACAACCACATAAATTGGAACCTAAAAGTCAGGTTCCTAAAAGCATCTCCCCCACTCGTAGATAATTTGATGGGCCAGTGATCAAAATCTCTCCATTCTAGAATCTATGAAATGGTAGTCCAATTGCTGCCAATACAAAAACTAGAAACTAAGAACCTATCCAGTCTCTCTAAAATAAATCCTTCCCCAAATCTCTTGTTACTCCAAGTGAATGTACCATTCCCTGGTTTTATATCAATCAAATTTAGAGTTACTATATTATATCTCAAAAGAAAAGAAGATAGCTCAAGCCTATCCATCCCCCCTTTCTTTTCCTCCAAAATGGTGATCAAATTAAAGTTCCCAACCAAAATCCATGGGTAAAAAGGGGCTAAGGATATCACATACTGAATATGAGCCCATAGATGGGTCTTACCAGGCAAGTTAATAGGTGCATAAATATTGGTGCACAAGAAGATTTCACTAGATTTGAAGCTAGAAAAAACCATAGATAAAGATTTCTTACTAGAGATCAACCAAAGAGGAGCAATCATGCATGGGTCCTGAAGATAGGCAATCCCACCAACACTACCTTAAGCCCCAACACACTAAAAATGACCTCTCTGCCACAACTTAGAAGCCACACTGAACATACCTTCAATTGATAGCTTAAGCTCCTAAATAAAAATAACATTAGGAGAGTGCATCTTAATCAAATCTCAAACAACCTTTTATCTAGGGATGTTGTTCAAACCCCTCACATTCTAGGAGAGACAATCATCTATGAGAAATATAAAAGTGGGAGTCAATATTCTTCACTGAGCCTGACTCCATCAAATTCTCCCCTATTATTTTGATTTTATCCTGATCTTTTTTCCTCCCCAACTTGGAGGGTTTCTTTGAGCCTCCCTTCTTGAAGTTATTTTGTTGCAATCCCAACCTTGGTACAACCTTGCTACCTTTGCTAGAATCCCGGTCCCCTATTTTTGTTCCTAAATCCAACAAGGCCAAGACCGATCCTCCACCCAAATCAACCTTCTGAAAGGAGGCCAAAACATTTGGTGTCTTCTAAATTTGATCCATAATAATTTGTACCTCATTCTTTCCATTTGCTACCCCATTGAGACTAACATCTACTTTAGGAGCCACCTGATCTATCCCCAAAATATTTGTATCAAAGAGCCACTTGTTTGGATTTTCCATGAGTTGATCAAAGTCTTCTAGAGCCTCAAAACAGTTAAAAGTCTCTTCAATCTATATATCCATGAAGGATCTCTTTAGGTTTGTCCCCTTGTTACAGGGTTTGATAGGTGTAAACCCTCCTTGTTGGTTTCCTTATCTAACATGGGGGCTTTACATTTATCCTTTGGCAGAGGAGGATGAGGAGGCAATTTAACAAAATCATTACTGGAATGCACTCCGAATGAAATAAGTTTGGGGTATTTCCTCTACAAATTCCCATATTCATGATAGACCCAACAACAAAAAAGCGAGAGATTCATAATCTAGTTGTTGGATCCATGAAGTGGAGCCTAATTGAATTTCCAACGAATCTAGAAATGGGTTATTTAATTCAATTTCAATACAAACTTGATCATAAGATAGTACCTTCTTATCTAAAGTCTATTGAGCTGGACCAATAGGTTTTCCAGGAAGTAGCACAATCGTGTGCAGAATATTGTTCCTCCAGAACTCCAATGGAAACCATGGAAGTCTCACCCATACAGGGACTCTTGATGGTAGCTCCTTTTCCAGGTTAAAACCAATATTTCAAGGTTTTATAAACAACCCAAACTGATTATAGAAGTAAGGACCTCTTTCAAACGCCTTATTTCGATCACCCAGGCAAGAGAACACCACTATGAAGTAGTTATTGGTTGCCTGCATAACCTCCATATCCCCTTTAGGGTTCCAAATCCAAAGAGCCCGTGACTCTAAGAAAGGAAGAGATACTCGAAGCCCCATAAACTTGCAAACTAAGGCATGGTTATTCAAATAATTAACCTCTTTTTCCATCCTATTGGATTACCAAAACAAGCCGAGATGAACTTCTCTCCAAGCATCCATTAACTTTTAGTCCATGTAGAGGCCTACTCTGAGAAGGCCCCCCACCATTTAAATATTTACTCAAGAAGTTCATTGTATTAGAATGGTTAGACAAAGAAGAAACAACCCTCATCACCATCTCTGGAAAAGACAAGTCTGGATGCCCACCTAAACCTGTGCTAGACACCATAAAACTGCTGCCCAAAATGAAGAAAAAATAAAAGATCACACATAGCTCTTGCAATGAATGAAACCCCCACCGTAAACACAGAAAAAAGACCACCCCCCGCTACACAAATACCTTTGAATACTTTACCCAGTTTCTCCACACACATGCACAAAGGAAAGGAAAGCATGCAAGTCGTAGACCTATAGCTTCAGTGTCATCGCTCTGCACATAGTCGCCCGATTCCTCGACTAGTAATGTTAATATTATTTGTAATATATTAATTATATTTTTAGGTGCATTATTGAATGAATATTTCAATTGTAATATTTTTTAAAATAACTTAATATTATTATTTTTATTACTATATAGATTTCAATATATTTTGGCATTACTTTTAGTTTATTATATTTTCTAATATATTGAATCCCCTCTCATTAAGATTTTTAGCTCTTGTAAATGGTAATCTCAATATATACATAATTGTTAATGAGCCACAAAGGGAAACACATGATTGAAATCTTAATATCAAGAATAATTATGGTCTTTATACCATAAACAAAAGAATAAGGTGTGAAACCAATTGTTATACCATGCCCAAGACTATAGTTATAAAAATTATCTTACTTTTAATAATAATTACAAGTATACCTCACAATTATGAATGTGAGTATACATAATAAAAAATAAGTCAATTCTACTGATGAAGTAATCTTAGTAGTACATGTAACTGTGTAATACTAAATCTGTTAATAATCAATAATACAATTGGGTCAACAACTATGAACCTCATTTATAATTATATTAAGTATAATTAGGTCATTAAGCCAATTTTGTATCTATATTGTGTAAATCAAAACTACAATATACAAATGATGTCTCTATCAAGAATCTGCAAGCTACTTCCTTACAATGTCATCAAAACCTATAAATTACATAATTTACTTATAAAATTATTTTAAATTTAAATATTCAAATTTATTAGAAAATAATTTCATGATTTATTTACCATCTCTAGTTTGTATTGCATTAATTTTTGTTGGTGTTTGGTTAAGATCAATAGAAAATGGTAACATATTTTGTTCAATGTTTTGTTGATCATTTAAAGTTGCATTTCCACATGCATTAAATAAACCAACATAGATAAAGAGTTAAGTGTAAGAATACAATATGTAGTTAATCTAAATAATATTAGTATTCTTAATTACCTGAAATGGTTTGTTGAAATGTTTGAGTGGGGATAACACTAAGCATTTATGGTTGAATTCTACTAGTTGTATCTGACATTTATTTTATTAAGTATACAAAAGTGGTTAAAAGTAAGAACAAAACGATTTTCTATTTTATGAATGCACACGTTTAATAACTAGAAAATTACCATCTATAATTTTATTTCATTTTTTGTTTGGTTTAAATCAATAGAGAAGGGCAATCAATGTCATCAAGCATTCTCTTCATCACCTAGAGTTATAATGACATATTATTAACATCTGAAATAAGAAAAAGGATTATTGTTATGTAAAATACTAAAATAATTTTGAATAAATGTACTCACACTGTTGTCTGATAATAATTGTTTCTTCTTGTATTGCTATGGTTGAATAATTGAATATATTTTTTTGTTGTTGCTTTCTACCACTTGTATAGGGAAACTACAATTCTTCATGCTCCTCAACTCTTTCATTCAAGTATTGATGAATGACATTTCCTCTAACGAATAAAATGATGTTTGTGTATTTTTCTTGGACTTAACTATAGTGATATTTGTTTCATAGGAATGTTCTTTGGTCTAGGGATCAATGTAAATTTGGAAGTGGAAGCAAGAGATGCATGAAGATATTTTCTAAATCTCCCGACACATTGGATAAAAATAAGATTTTCATCTACCCTGCTTCGTAAATTTTGTAGTGAATTTAAATAATCAATGGAATTATGGAAGTTTTCATCGGAAGCATATGATGATTTACATCCATCTATAATAGACATAACAATGATTAAGTAAAAAAATATATAATATTTCATTAATAAAATGGTGATATTGAAATTTACTAGTTCTTTGGTCTTCACCAGTGACAACCCCAATCACATCTTGATTTTTTGATGGAATACAATCATTTATAATTCAAATAACAATTACTTAATTTTAAGAACCAAAAAAATCAATAAATATTTTATTATAAAGATTAAATCAATATTACCTATGGTATTATTCTCATGACTAAAAGTCCCTTTGACATCATCATCATCAACCAATGGAGTAACACCATCTGTAATTCAATAAACTTACTTTACTTAGTTTTTAAAAGAAAAAATATAGTAATCATTAAAAAATAAATATAATATTTAAATTTCAAAAGGCACTTACTGACAACTTGATCATGCTCAATTATTTTGTTTCTCTTTACAAGATCTAAAATCTTCACTACATGATTGCATGATTTTCTCTTTATTTCCCATTGACAAACACATGCATACAAGTTTGGTCCAAATTTTATGTCAAGATACCATTTCATTGAAACAAATTGACTTCTTATCTTGTATGTGATTTTGATAAGTTAAGAAAAATTTATAGGGTGTTGTACCCTTTACACGAAGAGCCCACAAGGCAAAAAAGTGACAAGCAATGTTTTGAAAGGAAACTACCAAACACAAAAGTCTCAGACTTTGCCAACAAAGCAGAGAAACAGAACCAGCGGAAACACCATAGAAACACAACAAACTAACGACCCACCCTGGCACCAAATACCAGGTGCAATGAACACTTAGAACAAACAACAGTCCTGAGTCAAAGATAGAGAAACGTCAAAGGCCTTGATCTAAAAAACTTAAACCCAAAACATCGGATTGAGGGCCCAAAAAACCGCCTAGAGCAACCAGGCAACGAACCACTTGCAACAGTTGGACTGCAGTAGACCTCTTGCTTAGATTTGGAAAAACCGAGCCTAATAGATTCCCACCATAAGAGGGTTAATAAGCATAATTTTTTGTGTAGAAATGTTCTTCAAACTGCACCATCCAACCGTACACCAACCCCAAAACCACCTCAAAAGGATAGGGATCCCCTCTATAGAAGTGGGGACCAAAACTACCAAATATACCTCCCTCCAGAGCAAGCATGTTCCACCTCGATAGGAACCAAAAGAAGAGAGAATTACTTCCCACCATTTTTACAACCTCCAACTCCACCTCAATAGGAGAGGGCTCCACCTTAATAGGAGCAATATTCACCTCTATTGAATACAGTGTTAGTAGAACATGATAGCAAGTAAGAACTCCAGAAGAAAAGGAAAACATCTCCTCCTTTGGCATCCAAAAGGATAAAAAAAGGAACGAAAACAACAACCTCCCAGCCAACATAATCAACCTAAGCCACCATAAATCCAACAGCTCCTTCCTCATATAAAGCACCATCTACCACAAGGGGTAACCAACAAACTGAGAACCCAACACCATCCACCTGAGAATGGCAATTATCAATGAAACAACCACTAGCCAAGCAGAATCCTTGGCCCAGAACCAGTCCACACCCTTGCACAAGGTAGACCTCTATCTCACCTCTCTCTATATCGCCCTCCCTCCTCTCTCTATCTCACCTCTCTCTATCTATCTCTCTATATCACCTATCTCCCTCCTTACCTCTCCCTCCCTATCTCCTCCCCCCTCCTTATCTCTCCTTCCTTATATACTTGTCTCTATCTCTCCCTCTCTCCATCTCTACCTCTCCCTTCCTCCTTCCCTCTCTCTCCCTCTCTCTTAATATCCCAACCTTCCTCCTCTCTCTATTTCCATCTCTCTCTCCATCTCTACCTCTCCCTCCCTCCTTCCCTCTCTCTCCAGGTCTCTCTTCCTCTCTCCCTCTCTCTTAATATCCCAACCTTACTCCTTCCCTATCTATTTCTCTCTCTCCCTTCCCTATCTTTCTCTTTCACTCTCTCCTTCCTTCTCTAACTCACCATTATCTCTCCCAAACCCTAATACCTAAACCCTATACACTTAGCTCTATACCCTCAACCTTGAACGTTATCCCTCAACCCTAAACCCTCATCCCCCATACCTATAACCTATACCCTAAAACCTAAACATTATCCTTCAACCCTATACTTAAATCCTAAACCCTACATTCAACCTTGTACCCTACACCCTAATCCCTAAACCCAATACCCCTCTCTCTCCTCTCTCAATCTCTAAACCTTCATCCTTCCCTTTTTGTTTCTATCTCTCACACACTCTCTCCCTCCCCCATCTTTATCTCTCACTCTCTTCTTCTCTCTCTACTCTCTATCTCACCATTCTCTCACTCTCTCTATGTTTTTCTTGCATCTTAAAATTTTGAGTGTAACTATCCTCAATTTCTCATCCAAGGTCAATATTTCCTTATTTCAAAAAAAGTGGCCACTTAAGAAACCTTCGCCCCCCCCCCCATCTTTTTGCACTCACCCAGATCTTGATGTGGAAGTGGTAAGATTCTATGGAAGCATTGGTTTCATGATTTGCATGAGAAAGTCTACTCTTGATAAGAAACTCCCGATTTGATGTTTATTTTTATGAAGAGGCTTCTTTAGAATCAAATTATTGGTCTAAATATTATTCTTCAACATTGAAGTCTCTATTTGCAAAGGATGCTTGATTCCCTTTTGTAGGGTAAGTGGTTTGTAGTGTTTGAATAAACCCTTCGAGAGATTTAACTAACCCTTTGATATAGAGAATTGTCAATCTTTTCTTTGTGATTTTTGGAACTGTTAAAAATAGATTCTAAAACTCTATTGCATATTTATCAATTAAACCACACTACTTGAGATAAGTCAAATATTTAAAATAAAATTGTAGATCTTTCCAATCAAACCTTTTAGTTGTTATTTTGTAGAATTTATTATATAATGTGATGGATTTTTCACCTTGGGTAATTACTCTATGGTACCACATCTCATGTGTAGTACACTCCAAATATAAGGTATAAAAAGTTATTATCTCATCCTTTATCATCGATTAAAGAGATAATTATGTGTCAATAATATGTACCCTTTAATGATACATGCATCTAGTAGATCCATCGAAGGAGAGAGTTGAATTCCCTATAACTTTTTGTGCATCACTTTGAAAAACTTATTGTCTAGAATCAATTATGAGGCTACTTTAATTATTTTCAATGTTCATGAAATTGGTGAGTGACATATCACTTTGAATATCCTTTGCAAAAGTTCTTTAAACTACATTAAAGATATAATATCATCAATTAGTGAGTTTCTAGCTTTGATTTCTAGTATCTCTACCTCCTTATTAAGAAAGGAAGGTTAGGTAGGTATTGTATCTAAAACAAGTACAATCTTTTGATTATTTCTCTAATTAGAATTAGGATTGTTGGCCCCAAAAGTGCTCCCTTCACCAATCTATTCTTTAATCCCATTTATATGGTTATATATATTATCAAGACATTGTTCTATCATATGTAACATCAAATCAAACTTTCTTTAGCTTGGCCATCAAGATTTTACTTCAAGTTCATTCTCCCTTTAGTTTCATCCATACTATTATGTTCTACAATAAATTTTGTGGGATGACATTTCATCTTTATAATCTTTGTAGATCAACTTTAACTTTTGATAGCACTTGGTTGATATATGGTTGCAACATATCAACATTCAAAACTTAGCTCTAGAGCATAAAGTGGCAAGATCAATAAATCTAAGACCACTAAAATTTCTTGAGATAAAATAATTAGGTAATTTTATCCTTAAACCCATAGTAATTCTTATTATTTGGATAAAAAAATTATCAAAGGTTAGAAAACTCATATTTTTCTTACATTGAAATATTATCGAGTTTCCAAATAGTGAATGGAATAGATACTCATGGTATTCTTATTATAATGAATAAAAAATAATACATTTAAATTCTTGATTTATTTCAAATTAAAATGTCTTTCATACTCATACCAATACAAATAAAAGATAAAACCAATATGGGGTGGCTAGAATCTATGAATAATGAATTTTAAATGTAAACTTTGTATTATATCACCCCTCAAAATCAAAAGCATTTTAGTCAAAATAATAATAGTTTGTACACAATTAAAACATGTAACCTCAAATTCAATAGATATTATAGTTGGGAAAGATTCCAAATTTAAAAGTTATGACACCAAAAATAGACCACTAATTAAATTATGATATGTGCTAGGAATTTGGGAACAAAAATAAACAACAGAAAGAATATTAGGGATTGGGGGTTAAAGATACCATTAAAATTATACTGTAGGTCAAGGTGTTGTGGGTTCAACAATAGGCATGCCACTAAAGACAATTTTGAAATCATAGAAATACTATAATAGAATGAGGGGAGGATGGAAGATGTGATAGATGGAGAAGTGCAAAAATTTTATGGAAAGAAGGGAAAAGTAGCACTAGAATGAAAAACATTCTTTTAAAGGGAAAACATGGTAAATGGGACAAAGGGAGACACAAAATAACATACTTAATATTCACAAACTTAAATTAATAGGAAATGAGACATGATAAAGAGATTGATCCCTTAGCTAACAAGATTAGTATCTATTCAAATAGAAAATAGAGTTACGGAAACCAAGGAACAAAGATACATGCAGCAAACTAGAATAGAACGAAATATGCATAATATAAAATTTATAAAATTAAGGAAATTATACATGTTTAGAATAACTCATCATCCATCTCTAGTTAGGAAATTTTTTAAAACAAATTAAATATATTAAGAGGAATATTTTCACGAACCCTTCATAAAACAACTATAGTTATACTAAACCAAAAAAACCTTAATAAAAATATATTATCAAATGTGACATGAAAGACCATGTGAAACAATATATTTCAATAATTCCTTATCATCCATCAACACATATAATTGTTCAACTACCCTATGCCTAGACTACAGCTTCCTATAATACATACAAATGAGACTCTTCACTTGTAATGCTACAGTATACATGGATTGATCAATAGAATACATCCAAGCTATGAGTACAATAAATTTCATCAAAATATCATTCATAAATATGTATAAACCTATCATTTATAATTAACCCCCATGGGAATTTAAAAAATCAATTGAGTTATATTACAAACCCATATGCTTACTTCTAGTCATTTTTCTTGATCAATACATAATAGTAGAGGATATTGTACTTGAATGAATGATAAATCTATGTTGGATTTATATAGTAGTACATTATATAGTGGAGGAGATCTTCTATCAAGCACACATGTTAATTAAAATTAGGACAAGAGGAAATTTTGCATATGCATTCAATGTAATAATTTTTGTAGCTCTTGTATCCTTGTAGTGGTAATAGTCCATAAATGAAAAAAATCAAATAAGGATTAAAATTAATGTGGTAGGATCATATAAATGCAACATTTTTATGACCATGAAGAAGTAACGAGAATAATCCATAAAGAAACTACCTCTAATAATTGACATGTCATTTCAACTCTTGCAACATTAAATAATATTTAGTTTCACATAAAATAGTAGTCAAACCACATTAGGACTCCACTAGTGTCTAATACATGTAGACAACACATTAGATATTTGAAGTAGTAGCTTTGTTGCATTTATATTTGTTGGCTAGATGACTAGCAAGTTCCTCCTATGGCAATGTGTATATTAAATGTACAATGATTGTAAAACTTACTTTATTAAATGCATTGCTAACATTATCACAGTCATATTTATTGTTAACGAGAATATTAGTTTTGTTTCTCAATAATATGTTGTTTTGGATAGTGTAACTAATAACACAATGATCCATTTTTGGAATCAATAGACCCAAAGACAATTGTAATAGCTTTCTTAGTTTTTATAAAATTGATATACTAATAGCTTCTCCTCTAAAAATCATTTAGGTAAATGTGGATGTAAAAGGATCGATTACTAGATATAAATTATGATCAAATTATAGGCTCCAAAGTCAAGAAATAGAGTAAGATTGAACCTTCTAATAGTTTACAAGGACTCAAATGTACTAGAGACTCACATTTCTATGTTTATTAAAATCCCTAATCATATCAATCATGATTTTTCTAGGTAACTCTCCCTACCTTGTATTATTTACATACAAGTCTTGATGCATCTCTAGGGTTTCACACATATAAATTATAACTTATTTTTCACTTGTAAGGGTTGTGCAAACAAGGAGTTTACAATTGATTATTGATTATTTTTCCTCGCAATTTATTTTTATGGACTACATATTTCTTTCATAATTAAGCATTATTTAATTAAAAATATAACAAGGAGTTTATGTATCAATCATTATTGGTGTATGTGGCATGAACAAAATGTGATAAAAGAGTTTTATAGAATTAAAAAATTTATTAGGATATTTTTAGTTATATACTCTTTATGAATCCTTCGATTTGTATCAAGTACTAAAGAAATACATTTTTATGATTTTATTGTTTTGAGCTTACTAGTTTACTATTCTTTACTATTGGTTTCATTTTCTAAAGAAATTAAATGTTTATTCCTGTTCATGGGGATGATATCCATTGATTTGTACAAAGAACTTTTTTAGAGTGTTGGGTAGAGCGAGATGTTTTGTACTATGTATTGGTTGACTATTTATATGAAATAAGATTGTAACTTCATAAAAAACCATTAAAAAATGTTACTAAATACATTCATTCAAAAAAAACAATAATGTTTATCAAAAAAAAAAGCTTGAGCCTTGTGACATTCTGGCCTCTTAGACAACCTGGGCAATTGAGCCATAATGTCATCATCTAACCCTCTTTTCACACCCTTTGATTTTTTGTCTGTGGATTTTTTGTTTGTTTAGGGTTTTAGAGTATACAAAGTAGGGCTTAAAATTTTAAACTTCTAAGAAGTTTTTTGTAAATTTTTAAACTTCTAGGAAATTTTCTTTAAAATTTTAAACTTCTAGGAGGTTTTCTTTAAAATTTGAAACAATTTACCACCTTTCCAAAGCCCTGCTTTAAATTTTAATTCTAGTAAATGTTACACCCCAAATTGTGAGGTTACTATTTACTATCACCACATAGGGTAAATGTGAATTCTGGAGATGAATTAATTATGCGTGTACCTTGTTATCAAAATGAATGTTATCTCATTTGATGTTGTTTCATTTGATGTTATCTCAGTTGATGTTATTCATGGTGAAATACTGCATAAAGGAGAATAGATGGTTATTGAATTATTGTTATTCTAACTTTAAAGATGTTTATATATACTGCTTATTGTTGTGAACAATTGACTACCAAGGCATGTGCTACTGGCTGCAGGTAAATGCCAATTTCTCCAAGGGGAGGAGAAGTATCACTCAGGAGAAGATCTTGGTTGGGTAACCGGTAAAGTAAACTATCTGAGCATACACACACCACCCTAGATTGAGTGAACTGAGTCATTTTGTGTGGGATATAGGTGATTCAACCATAGCTTTTATGTGTGTATTAGGAGTCTTGTTTACTTCTTCTTACTGTTACAAGTGATGTTTATCTATTTGGAGTTTGAGATCCTTCTTGTGTTATTACAATCATATGGATAAATGAGATGTAGGTGGGAGTATGTTTATATGTATGCATAGGCATGTCAGGAGGATCTAATGACACGTATATGCATATGCATAGATATACCACATGTACACACCTATCAATATGATGGTAACGTAAATGGATGTAAGTGAACTAGATATGGACAAATGTATATGTATAGTATATACACATATCCATATGTATATACATATCGATATGAGCGTACATTGGCAAATGGATATGCTCATACGTATGCATTGATATGGTATACCTACACATACGTGTACATAGAGGTATATATGGGTATACATATATATATGCACACATCTAGTATAATGTAGATATTAATATTATATTTATTATTGCCTTATGAATTTACATATATATATATATATATCAGATGTATGCTGACTGGCTCACGATATATATATTTGATAAATATATATATATATATATATATTATAGTTATATTAATATACATATATATATATATATATATTTATACCTATATTTATACCGAGGTATTTAAATATATATATATATATATATATATATATATATATATATATATATATATATATATATATGTATGTATGTATAATATATATAAACTATATATTTATATATATAATAAAATATATATATTACATATTAATCTTAACTTTGCAAATCAAATTATTTTTGATTAAATAAATGAGTTGATTTGATGAAGACTTCAATTCACGTATATAAACTTTGGCTTATATATTCCAATATAGTTAATATGATGAAATTTGAACTTTGAATCACACACGGCTTTGAGAAAATTTGCGCATCACATGCTAATGAACATGCAGGGAGGAAACTATGAATTACGATATGAATCTTTATGGCTTTGACCAAGTCGATATCAGAAGCTTGACTAAATTCAACGCAGTAAATAATTTTAATTGACTTAGCCCAGAAAATAGTCAATATTGGTTATGTGTTGGAGAATTGTGATTGAATTCTTCTCAGCATATGAAAAACCCCTCATATCGCAAATTTGGGGCCACCTATGTTACCATTTTCCTATAAGTGTTGATTTAGTAGAAAATTACGAATTTCTCCATGTGCTTTTGAAATAGTCTTCTTGATGCTGACAATTGGGGAGTCGATTCATCATGTTTATTGTTGAGTACTGCATTGAGTTGGCACCACCTCCAAGTTGAATAATTCAAATGATAATGATTTCAACTTGCATTCCATGACTGTAGGGAGTGTTGGAGGTTGGGTTCTCTATAAATAGTCACCCAACTCTCTTGAATTTTATCTTCTATCATTGTCTTTCTCTCTCGTGAATTACCTTATGCATTATTTGTATTTCATTCTTACCATTTTGGGAGTGAACATTATTTTCCACCATCATTCATTTATGTGTGATCTTTACAATTGAGAGAGGCGTATCATACCAAAGGAATACGCCCTTGTTGGTTATTACAACTGAGTTTTACCTGATTATTTATATTTGGTTTGTGAGAGTGAAAAGAGTGGATTTGTGAGAGAGATTTGTCAATTTTTGAAGTGTTGGGCATTGATTTGAGAAGACATACTGAGTAATAATTGAAGGTTACACTGTCATCACATTGCAAACAAAAAATACAGGCATGGGATATTCTTCTACTATTTATTTAAAAAAAATTATTATGTTGCATGAAATATTCTTTTTGTCTGTGTGTAGGATGTAAATATGTTTGTCTTCTGAGAAAGAAAAATGATGTATTTTAGATATGTTATACAATGTGTGTAAGATCTCCATAATAGGAGAATGATGTTTGCATTAGTTATTATTTACTAGGTTTAAATGAATGCAAGAGTCACTGAAGTTCAACCAGCTAAGTTTTTTTTTTTACTCGGAAAATCTTGTGTTACTTCTAGGATAGTATTCCAGTATGGGAGGGAACTTGTGTACTTACTTGCTAAGAAGATTCATTTCTAGTATTTTAGTATGTTGTAGGTTAGTTTGGGATACAAATTATCCATTGAAGGACAAAACCTATGCGTAGTGTAAGATATCCCTAAGTCAAATTGGCCCAGAGTAGTGTTTATGATAGATGACTTCATTCAAAGTACTGAATGAGAATACTTTGGCCAAAGTAGTGCTATGTACAACATCCACTTGGATTGTGTGATACTTGAGACTACATTGTCAGTTCACCGTGATCCCATATTACATACTAGTTTGAGGGTTTTTGGATTGCACGGGTTCTAGTTATGTAGGAAACAACACTATGCTCAGTTACTCTACCAATTTATTCATCGAAGGGAAGGGCCATCTATCAAATGATAGATGTGCGGGGTACTGTATTAAGAGTATGTGGTTGGAAAAAAAGCACCTAAGTGATGCTTCTCCTCCACAACAAGTGATCGAAGAACCAAGATTTGAAAGGATAAATCCTTGGACCTTCTTACTACTATTTGTTCAAAAGCTCCATGAGCTATGAATGTAATTGTATGCTTTCTTACTTCGATGTATTTTTGTAAAGAAAAGAAATAAATGATGGAATATGTTGTATCTTGTTTGGAAATTATCAATAAAAGATTTTTTTTTTTATTGCAATAGCTTTATTACTAAATACCTTTACTTATTTGTTGTAAAATCAAGAAATTTTTACTTTATGAAAGGGTTGGTTTGTTTCATGTGGTATCATATCTACCAAGTTCTACACTAAAACCTATGAGCTCATTACGCAACAATGTGTAAACCTTATCATAAGATAATGGTTGAAAATTTCTTGTGCCACAACGACAAGAGAAAAGAACTTAGGGAAGTGAAAAGGAAGATGTCATCCCTAGTAAATTGTGTAAATTGGGATTGGTTAAGAGTCATCCCTGGAGTTAGGAACTCCTAAACCAACAACATGATATTACCTAGGATTGTAGAAGATTATGCAATTAGGTTATGTAGGAAGGTTAGGAAGAATAACCAGTATATACCTTTATCCTACAAAATAGTTATATAACTCTAAGGGAATGAGAAGAAATGAGGTAACCCTTTTATAGTTGCAAACTATAGTTGAAAAGAGTCAAGAATTCTTAGATTTAGTGAAATCACTACGAATCTATGTGTATGCAATGTTGGCATAAATTAGATCAAAGTAGGATGTCAATGAAGGAGATGTCCACAAGGGTTGGAGAACTCTTGACATAAACCTAATTCATGTGTAAATATAGGATCTTACAAGAAAAGAGTTAGTATCTAGGAAAAGAGAAAATATCAGAATTGTCAGAAACAAAGTAATCAACGATGTGGTCATGATTCCACCAACCAAAATCATTGAGATTATTTGAGTTTTGATTAAAATGAGAAAAAGAGACCAAAAAAATTTGGTGTCTCTAAAAGGTTATGAGAGAATAAGATTCCAAGCATTGGAATAAAGTCACTTAAAAAGTGATTATGAGAAAGAAACCTAAAGTGATAAATCAGGATGGTCTAACCAGAGGTTGGGATAGAACATAGATTGGTTGGAGTATAAGCTGAACTCACCAACATGTCAACAAAAACCAACATATATATAGAAGTTCCAAAAGGAAATGGACTACAATTAGACACTATGTGTCAGATCTATAAAAGTTGTAAAGGAAACAAAATTCTAAGTAAAAAGGTACATTAACCAACAAGGTTTTGTAAGTATAGATTTTCCTCCACAAAAAGGATAATTGGAAGAGTATTGGGAATAATGGTGTGTCTTTTAAGTTTCTAATTATTCATTAGATCTCCTATTGGATGATTCAAAATATTGAAATCTATGAGATAGAAAACAATGATGAATCTATCTTAGGGAAATAGTATATTCGTGGTATGCCATGAGGCAAGAAAAATCAATGAGAAGCCAACAAAAAGGAATGAAAAATCCTTTCAAAGAAGCAAGTGCTTACTAGGAATTCAACTTTGAATAGACCGAGAGTTGTGAAAACACTAAGGGGAAAGAAAGAAAGTGGACTGACTCGATTTAAGTACCCCACCTAACAAAAAAATTGGGTATGTTCTTAATTTGGAAAAACTAATGACTTCTTTGCAATTCATAATGACAATTAATTCATACATTTGATGACCACAAGGAAAAAGGTATTGGTATTTTTAAATAAATATAATTGGATAGGTCAAGGATTATGGCCTATCATCATCCCATACCTTATAATTATTTGATTGGAAGATCAAAACGATAATACCATTGATGCCTTGGAAAATGATAGGTGGATAATTTGATCATGGTAGGAAAGATCATTGCCTATGGGATTGGCAAGGAAATATCTAAGATACTCATGATTGGAATAATGTGTCTCTACACTCCTATATACTTTATATGGATAATTTAGATAACAATGTAATTTCTATACATAATTAGTAATACTACATAATATGAAATATATCCATTTTATGAAGTGACTTGACACTATAACTTACTATGCTAAGAGACCTGGGGATGAAAAGGTTTAGCTATTAAGCCATAAAGATGGTTTGAAAGATAAAACAAGATGTGACGCTATGCAAATGCATCAATTGTCTTTACTTGATTAATCACTTGATCACTACCATACTCTTGAATGAAACCCTAGGCTTAGAATAACCTAATTGGGACAATAAGTTCATTCGAATGAAGAGAGAGACCTTAGGATTTGATTTAACCTATTGAGTTGGGTTATGTACTAGACTAATCATTAACACCTCTAAGTTGGGAATAACTTATTTGGTTGAGTTATATATTTAGTCTTGATTGGGGCATATAGGGTGGAGAAACCTATAATATTGGACTAGTCAATAATTGAGGGCTCTATCCTAAGAATTAGAAGGGAATATGGAGTTTGAGATTCACCATATGGATGTGAAAATCACTTGAGCTTATGAAATTCTTTATGGATGGAAACATAGATGGGATGCCTAGTGAGTTAAAGTAGATACTAGGTTAATTACTTTACACTCTTGGAAGGAAGTCATATTATTTACTAGACTCTATTTGAGTGGCTTATATTAAAAGGGATACACTCTCAAAGGGAAGCATCTATTTTTATGTTGGGACATCATAGAATTTTCATTGGGAAGAACATCAGGGTTGTTACTTGTGCTCAAATAAGATATACCAAAGTTGAGACTCTCCTATATGATTAAGAGAATCCATGGAGATAACAAGAAATTTTCATGCTTAATAATTAGGTATGAAATTAAATTTGATATCTTCTAGGGATAACCATGATTGAACGGGGATTAATACTCAAGATTACTACCAATTTTATCAAGAAAATCTGATTGAGTTAAAAGATGGAATTCGTCTTTGAAAATAATCCAAGGATAGAAGAAATCCATGGTATGGATGTCCTATGTTAAATGAGATTTGTCTCTGCAAAACTTATAACCATTATTACATGGAAATTAATGATGGCATGAGATCAAAATAGGTTATCACTTAGTCCAAGGATAGACTATTAATGGATATAAAAGAACCTATGTACCCAAAATTTTGGAAGATTCTAGAATGGAATGAGGAAATTAATGTCTGAGATGGGACAATGAAATGACAAAGGGAATTATCGGATGAGAAACCACAATAACCTGGGATAAATATAGAGTAAGAGGTTGCACAGAGTGTGGCAAGGTAATGTCTAGTATGCTAAGAAATAAAGACCGAATGTCATCATCGGTAGGACATGTATACTCTCTTGATATTCTAGAAGAGAAGTGATAGAATGTAAGATAGATCAATCTATCTGTGTCGGTAAAATTGGCATAAAGTTTTAAGTGGACAAAATCATCGAAGTAACCAATGCTTTTTGGAAACTTGACTTATAGGATTTTGGTCCTAAATAATATATCATGGGCAAGTAGTTGCTTAGTAATACTAAGAAGGTTATTTTAGGTTTAGCAAATAATGATAGGGTTGTGTAAACCATGATCATACTATGAAACATTCAGTTGAGCGAATGTGCAATAAATAATTATAGTCAAATAAGCGAAAATGGTAGACTAAATCCTGAATGATTTATAAACTTCTAACATTGAAGTTTGGACCATTATTTGGAAAAGAAGGTTGGAAACTCTATTAAGCTGAAATAGGCTTAGAAATAGGGTCAACCATAGACTTTATATAATTTCAAACAAGAGCAATTGATCGAAGAGATCAATGAAACTTTGTCGATACAAAGCTTAAGTACGAAGCAGCATCAGGATTGACAAGTGTCCAAGAGCAATATTATGCTCAAGATGGATAAGTAATCAAGAGAAAGTGTTTTATGGTAAGGAAAATGGATGTGTAAGTGACAAAAGAAATCGGTTTATGAGTTTTCTAAAAGTGTAAATACCAAAGGGGAAAGGATGGGACCCACAGTGTAGTGTACAATGCACCAACATTCCTTAACTATTTGGATTATACTAATGATAAACTCATGGGCCAATAATTTTCGTTCACTATGTTTTAGGTGTTATGTATAGTTAGTAATGTATCTAGGATGTGTATATGTAATAAAACTCTTTGGGAGAGTAAGTATGTGTGAGGCATGCAATTTTTCCCTATGTGATAATGAGGACACTCGAAGCAAGGTCCAGGAAGGAAAAGATTGCTACATAAGATTAATATTTTATAAATCTTACATATTTTGAGAATTGTAAGTAAAACTTTATTTGACTTTAACTGTGTTTTAAAAGGCTATCGGTCATTAGGGATGATGATTCACAAAGGGGGATGTATGTTACACCCCAACTATTTACTATTTCTACATAAGGTAAATGTGAATGTAATGATGATTTGATGAAGACTTCAACTCACGTATATAAACTTTGGCTTATATATGCCAATATAGTTAATATGATGAAATTCAAAATTTGAATCACACACGACTCTAAGAAAAATCGTGCATCACCTGATAATGAACACATAGGGAGAAAACCATGAATTATGATTTGAATCTTTATGGCTTTGACTAGGTCGATATAAGAAGCTTGACTAAATTCATTGCAATAAATGATTTTAATCGAATCGGCCAAAAAAATCCTCAATACTGGTTATGTGTTAGAGAATTGTGATTGAGTTCTTCTCAGCATATGAAAAACCTTCCATCTCAAAACTTTGGCACCACCTCTATTACCATTTTCCTGTAGGTGTTGATTTGACAGAAAATTATGAATTTTTCCATGTGCTTTCTAAATAGTCTTCTTGATGTTGGCAATTGGGGAGTTGATTCATCATGTTTATTGTTGAGTACTAGCTTGAGTTGGCACCACCTCCAGGTTGAATAATTCAAATGAAAATGGTGTCAATTTACATGCCATGACTATAGGGAGTGTTGGAGGCTAGGTTCTCTATAAATAGTTTCCCAACTCTCTTGAATTGTATCTTCTATCATTGTCTTTGTCTCTTGTGAATTACCTTGTGCATTATCCATGTTTCATTCTTACCACTTTGGGAGTGAAAATTATTTGCCACCATCATTCATTTATGTGTGATTTTTACTACCATTGAGAGAGGTATATCATACCAAAGGAATAAGCCCTCGATGGTTATTACATTTGAGTTTTACCTAATTATTTATATTTGATTTTTGAGAGTGAAAAGAGTGGATTTGTGAGGGAGAGTTGTCAATTTCTGAAGTGTTGGGAATTGATTTGAGAAGCTAGACTGAGCAATAATTGAAGGTTGCACTGTCATCACATTGGGAAAATCAAATACAGGCATGGGATATTCTTCTACTATTTATTTGCGAAAAATTGTTATGTTGCATGAAATATTATTTTTGTCTATGCATAGGAAGTAAATATGTTTGTCTTCTGAGAAAGGAAAATGATGAATTTTAGATATGTTATACAATGTTCAAATATCTCCATAATAGGAGAATTTTTTTTGCATTAGTTATTATTTACTAGGTTTGAATGAATGCAAGAGTCACTAAAGTTCAACCAGCTAAGTTATTTGTTTAACTCATAAAAGATTGTGTTACTCCTAAGATAGTAGTCCAGTATGGGAGGGAACTTGTGTACTCACCTGCTAAGAAGATTCATTTCTATTAGTTTAGTATGTTGTAGGTTAGTTTGTGATACATATTATCCATTGAAGGATAATACCTATGTGTAGTGTAAGATAGGGCCTCCCTAAGTCAAATCGACGTTGATTAGTGTTTATGATAGATGACTTCTTTCGAAGTACTAAATGAGAACACTTTGGCCGAAGTAGTGCAATGTACGACATCCACTTAGACTGTATGATGCTTGACACTGCATTGTTAGTTCATCGTGATCTCATATTACATACTAGTTTGAGAGTTGTTGGATTGCACGGGTTTTAGTTATGTAGGATACAACACTATGCTCAGTTCATTTTCATTATCAGTTACTCTACCAATCTCTTCATCGAAGGGAAGGGCCATCTATTGAATGACAGATGTGTGGGGGACCACATTAAGAGTACGCGGTTGGTGGAAAAGCGCCTGAGTGATGCTTCTCCTCCACAACAAGTGACCAAAGAACCAATATTTGAAAGGATGGATTCCTAGACCTTCTTACTACTATTTGTTCAAAAGATCCCTGAGCTATGTATGTAATTGTATGCTTTCTTACTCTGATGTATTTTTGTAAAGAAAAGGAATACATGATGGAATATGTTGTACCTTGTTTGGAAATTATCAAGAAAAGAATTTATTTTTTTTTTATCGCAATAGCTTTATTACTCGTTACCTTTACTTATTTGGTGTAAAATTAAGAAATTTTTATTTTATGAAAGGGTTGGTTCATTTCAGTAAACCATAAACCTTTCCTTTTATATCAGAATGTAACAAAGGAAATGTTAATTAATGTACTACTTTTTGCTTGTTGTAAACCCTATAAATGTTGTATAAAACCCTCGTTTGTTTGGAAATCCACAACAATTTTTCTCTGCAACCTTCAATTTGTGTTTTGAATGATAAAAATGAATGCAATTAATCCTATAAAATTAAAATTTTGGTAGATACAAATAAAATTCATCATTTATGTCTACACACTTGAAGGTGCGACCAATGATAGTTGTTTTCAATTTTTGAACTTGGATCATTGATTCGATGAAGATCAATGGTAGTCACAGATATTTGAAATCCTTTCCATTAAGAGAAATACCTTTTCTCTTTTATGTTAATATGGAACATGTTTCAATATTTTGAGGACTCATGAGATCAAAATGGAAACTTTATAAGCCTCCTCAATAAGGATTTCTTCCACGAAATAATAAAATGAGTGGTGAAAAGACATGTGGTTTTATTTCAAGAGTTCAAGGAAACAAAGACTTAACTAAATATTATCTTGCGAAGGTTTAAGCTAGCATGAAAATAAAACAACACTTGTAGCTAATATGATGTGGTGACAACTTAGCTTAAGACTATATGAAAGATACTTTTTGGGGGCTCGCGAAAAGAACTTGTCAAGTTTAAAAGCTTTCACAAAGGTTATAACTAGTGCAACTCAATTGAAGGCACATGGATATTTTTTCTCCTAGATTCAACATAATTACCATATGGATATGTTTTTTTCTTATTCAACATGCCAATGAGAATATCCTTTCATTATAGAGACAGATTACAAATCTCTAGATAGAGGTGAGTACTATGAGATAGTTTATAAGAGTGGGATTTGGTTCTCAACACTATATAACCTCTCATTCATGAGCTAGGATTCATTGCTACTATCATATATATGGATAAAGGGAGATAACTCCTACATGATTGAATAAAACTAAGAGTGGAAAACAAGAGAGGAGCAAGATTCCTACAAAATCAAGAGCTTCTTTTCAATTGGTAAGTTTTTCTTGGTAAATATTAGGTTTATCCCTATTTCATGGGTAGATTTATATTATTTTCATAATTTATTCTCTCTTTCTCATGCGAAGAATTTGTACCATAGGTTCAAGGATCATAACTTTGTTTGTTGAAAGATTGAAGTCAATGAGTATCCTAACTCTTTTATTGGTTGTCTCTTTCTTAAGAATATTTAATTCAAGTCTCCTTTAGTGATATAGATCTTTTCTAAATGCAAGAACCTAATTTCCTAAAATAATGTAGAAGGAATTACCTTTATTTTGTGGATTTAGGGTCTCCTGAGTAATAGATTGTATCACATGACTTTAAAAATGATATTAAACATCACATTAACCATTTCAGGTCCAAGGGTGACAAGGATAATATTATTTTGTATTGTGATAGCCTTCAAATTATCATAATCTTGCATCACATGTTGATGTGAAGTTATGTTCATTTTTGCATATCCCATCATATGCAAAAAGGAAAGGGGACTATGTTGACCATATGGTAATATACAATTTATAAAAAATCTAGACAATAAAATTAGCAACCATTTACACCATTTTGAAGCTCACAACAATCACCCCAAATAAAAAAATTACTTGAGTATCAAAGCTAATATGAATAAGAATGGAGCCTATAAATTTTAGTGTCAAAATAAAAACTATAAATGAAGTAGGTGTAAAATTGAGGGTATATAACCTACAAATGTTAGCATGATATTATTTGATGTCATTGGTGGAAACTTCTTTAGTTGCACATAACAATTTTTTGAGCTTAAAGCATCATTGGTTTGGATTGAAACCACCTTTCATACTAAAAACCTCTAATAAAAAACTAAATACCATGAGTATAAATATGTGAAACCACTTATGGGATACGCAGATATTTTTCAATAAAATCTTTAAAAATCCTCCCCATTATATGGTTGTCAATGAATGGTAGCATAGATAGAGGGTTTAATAGTCAAATGAATCATATCTATAGACATATATAAATAGGGTGACAATTGGAAAGTAGTATGAAGAGGCATGAGCCAATAGGCTCTCATCAAGTATAGTTAGCACCCACATTCATTGAATTATGGTAATTAATGCCATGTGAGATACTAACCACTGGTATAGTCCCCTTGAATACTTTTATTTATTGTAAAAACCTTATTTGTAGATGTAATAAAAACTTTAATTAATGAAAACCTTAAAACTCACTAAGATCCTTCATATGCTTATTACATTGAAGGGAATCCTACTTTCACGGTGATTGCATAGAGAATATTCTATCGACTATATAGTTTGTAAGATGATAAGGTAGGATTTTTTTGTAAGGGATTTGGGCTAGGTTGTTTGATTTTAACAATTTGACAAACAATCCATAGGTTTTTGAGCCTTCTACATATAATGGTAGGGTCATAATTAACCCAAAGATCTCTAATATATGAGGTACTTATAGAATGTCCTATGCAACTCCCACATGAAAACCATCGCAAATAGGGGTTTAACCACCTTAACAAGCTCCTATGTAGTATTGATCCATTTTATTGTCCTAGTATTATGAATGTCTTATGGTGAAATATTTTTAGACCTACAATTCCATTTGGTAACATCGCTCCCTTATTTTTCTTTTTTCACTTTAGTATTTCTATTTGATTTCGTACATTTCATAAATATTTATTTGTTGTTCCTTGTATTTTCTTATGTTTGTGTTGTAGATAAAAAGTCACTATATAACCTAAGTTGTATTGTTTAAGTAGAGGTGGATACCCCAAAAAATTAATGATCTATAGTGCACCTATGGTTTCATTCTTGATTTGCGATGGTCTTTTTATAGCTTCCAATAATTTAGCCTCTATCTACCATCCATAATTCAACCAATGAAACAAATTTCATCCTTTTGCATTATATTTAATTTAATTTTCCTTAAAAATGTATCCAACACTTGTGATTAATCAACTCAATATTGTTTAATTAGACACATTGTAGGCATTTAAAGCAAAGGAACTAGGAAACACATAATGACATTTTAGTTATTTATTCCTTCTCATATTTTAACATTTTTATTGCTTTCTAATAAATAGTATCAATTCATCATTTTAAATATAATAGTGTTAAAATAGATTACCTATATAGAACTTTAACAAACAACTCTACTTTTACTCACTACAACTCTATACATTTTCTAAAATTTTAGTTGTGCAATTGAGGATCAACTCTCATCATCTTAGATGTGAAACAAGTAGATGGATGGTCCCCAAGGAGGAATGGGATGAAAGAATTTGCATTTTTTGCAACAAAGGGGTGGTTGAAACTGACCGACACTTCATTTTTTAATGTGTGGCATATGAGGATTACTCATATTTAGTTCAAAACATTTTGAAGGAGGGCAATTCGAATGAGCTATTTGAGGAGTCAAGACTCCACAAAATGACAAGTTTCTTGGTCAAGATACACAATAGAAGAGGCAAAATCAAAATACACTTGAAAATGTGTTAATGTTGTGTTCCTTGATCCCTTAAACCGTTTGGTCTCATGGAAATCATTAAAATTCCTTTATTCAAAAGACAAAACAAATTGTTATCTTTAACTCTCAATATATTTATCCTATTCATATATGTTTGAATCCTTCTACATTTGCTAAAATCGTCTCAATATAGACATGAGTGTGGCAGGTGAAAGGGGTAAATGAAGAGATAAATAGGGACAATGGTATATAAGAGGAAAGGCATATAAGGGCATGTAAGGTGAAAATATAGTGTTGGACGCATGGCTAAGTGGGATGGCGGTAATAGTGGAAGTAGGGTCGTAAGTAGACACAACAGTCGCAATAGATTAACCAATCTCAATTTTAATTTGGATTACAAACATTTGCATTTAAGATTTATGTGAGGTCTAATTATTTCTCAACTTGGTTATCTTTTTTGCCTCCACATTAAAATAAAAAAAATTGTTACACCCTGTTGTGTATTTACCTAGTTACTATTACTAAGATGGTTAAAAATACTTTGATATATGAATGTTTTTGTAATTCTGATTGAAATACATGTGTTTGTACTTTGTTACTTGTATCATTAGGAAAAATGATGAGTGAATACTAATTTTATTTCATGTTTATAATGGAATGAATATGTAGAATGAATGTTTATTGAATTTGATATTCTCACTATGAAATGTATAATGCAAATGATCATTTTGACTCAAAAAACTAACTACTGTTGCAATGTGCTAAGTTGAATGAAGATACGGGATCAAGCCTCAAGAAGGGAGGGGAAATATCACTCAGGAGAAGTGATTGGTCAGGTAACACTTAATGAAGCCTAACTAAGATTTCACACACTCACATATAGAAGGGACTAGTTGAGTCATAGTGTCAAGAAATGGTAAGTTAATTAGTTTGGTTTGTTCATGTATTAGATAAGGTTATGATTTCAATTGTGAGTGTTCTTGATTTGTGATAATTTCTTGGAGCGTGTGAGTTCTTCCTTGTATGAATATATTTAATCGATGAGATATATACGTGAAATGTATATATGTGTACATACATTTACATGTCGACGATAAACTCATACACATGAGTAAATGCGTACATGAGTATACATAGATAAACGTATCTACACATGCTCATAAATGGATTACCCATATGTATGAGGGTATCGAATGGACAATGAGACACACACACACATGTGTGTGTGTATATATACACTATATGCATATATGTTTGTCGATAGGTTAGCAAATATATGCGATTGATTATATAAGAAAATGTATATATGTGATATATGCATAGATACATATATATATACATATATATACATATATATACAAATATATGTCAACATGATGGAACATCCATATGATTATATCGATATATGTATATATAGACATACAATATTATATATAGAAATGATAACATGGTTATATGCATTCAGATAACAAATGATGCATTTAATGAATTTGTTAAATCAAGGATATATATACATGTTAGCATTATATGCTATGTATACATATATATTATATGCCAATTTAAAGAATACATGGCACTAATTATTATAGCGCACAGATAACATATAAGCTTACGCATATGAACTTTGCATATAGTGCATTAATAATGATAACATATCCATAGCATATGATTAATGAATAAATCATGGTAATAAAGGGTTGGGCATAAAGATAAGGTAGTGAGTTAACATTTTAACATGTTTAAAAGTTATGATAGCGTTGTGAAACGCATGGATAAGTAAGCCAAAATTGATGTGTCATTTGTGCAAGCAAGACAAAGTCAAACTTGTGAAGCAAAGCCAAATTAAAACGTATGAATAACCTTGACTTAGTCATTGGAGAAAAAAATGAACCAAAATAAACTATGTAAACCAAGTAGAAGTCTTTAACTTGCAATCAATTTCCGGTTGGTAAAGTAATGTGCAAGTATGAATTGGTCAACATAGAGTTGGCCAAATAAGTTGACCTGTAGGATACCATTACCTTGCATTTCTAAACATCTTTCTTGCTATCTTGAGGAATGAGGCGAATCATTCCCATGGTTTTGTATGTGTTTGAAGAACATTGATTCATGCTGCCATCTTCTTTGTTTAAATTGTTGAGTCGAACCAAGGAGCTAAGAATTATCATTTTGTGAAGCTTGTTTGTAGGAAACAAAGTCTCACGTTTTTGTATAAATAGGAGTGCCTTTTACTTCATTTGGATGCACAATTCACTTGCATTCTGCTACTTTTTGTCTGAGATATTCTTGTTTTAAGTTGAGAGTTTATTTGTGAGGAGAGTTGTGAGAGTTATTTAGAGAAATTTCTAAGAGTGGAATTGGAGAATAAAAGAAGAGTTTGTAAGTTGTTCTTGGGAGGATTGATCTTGGGAACCAGTTTGTTCAATTGGAATTTAGCATTTAACAGGCATGTGGATTCTACACTTTTATGCTTTATATGCTTTGGAAAGATTGAGTGTCATTGTTTAACTTGTGTGAAAAAGTATATTATTTTGCTAGAATAGGGAAAGGTTGTATTTGCTTCTATAGAATTGAAGGAATCTTGTTACACTTAGTTTTTGTGAGTTTTATATGAGTGTATGTACATAATCCATATTAAGGAGTGGATGCATTCATTGGTATTATATATGAGGAAAAGAAGAAGCTTAAAGTAGCTTATGAAGTTATTTGTGTATTCCAAACTATAGAGAGTTCATAGGTTATCCTTGGAATTAGATTATCCAAAGAAGGGATTAGATTATGCAAAGAAAATACATAGTAGAAATGTTATAGACATAAAAAGGAAATAGGTTGTTCCTGGGGTTAAGGACTACCCAATGGAGGAAATTGCCTGTGCATAGTATATGAATGGTCAAAATCCAAATCGAGCTAAGGGTAGTGGGTGAAGAGATGACATGTTTATATATAAAACTCTGGCCAAAGTAGTGTAAGTAGCCACTAATTACACTGTCAATTCACTATGATCCATTATAGCATACTAGGTTGGGAATTGTCATACAGATAGGTTGTAGCCATTATATTGAAGTCTAAGTATGTAGGAAACAACACTAAGCTCAGGAAGGATATTGTTATGAGGTTATCATACCAATATCTTTGTCGAAGGGAGGGCCATCTTACCATATGTGGAAGATGTGTGGGGGACTGCATTAAGTTCACAGTTGGTGCAAAAGCGCTTGAGAGATACTTCTCCTTATCAGTTGGTGGTCAAGATTTGAGGGGGACTACTTGGACCATTTG
Organism: Sequoiadendron giganteum; assembly: GCA_007115665.2. NCBI lineage: Eukaryota > Viridiplantae > Streptophyta > Pinopsida > Cupressales > Cupressaceae > Sequoiadendron > Sequoiadendron giganteum. The sequence goes on from CM021101.1 coordinate 540,241,937, forward strand.
TATCTATTACTAATAAAACTCAGTTGAGCTATATATGTATCATTGCATTCCATCTCTAGAAATTTGTAAAATGTAATATGTTAATATTGAGAATGAAGTCAATACTTTGGAACATTGTTATGGAAAATGTGCTCATTATTCTCTTTTTGGAAAGAAAAAGTTTATTACAATGGGAATTGAACATAGTTTATTTACTTGAGGTAAAAACATAGAGAATTTATTTTCATAAAACAATTGGCTTGTTACACATGGTATCAGAGCTACCAGGTTTAGCTCTGCAACCTATGTGCTCACCATACTTTTCGTCCAACATTGAGTGAAACTAATGTTTGGAAATTCTTGTGCCAAGATGGTGCATCTCAAGATGATTGCAAGGAAGTTAGTGATTGGGAATGAATGCTACCTGAGAGCCAAGAAGGAAAAAGAGGCCATTGTTCATACGATAGAGGGAACCAACTATGAAAATGTTGTCTGGTTAGGTGATACTGAGACAATCAGTCAGGCCCTTTCTTGAATTAGTCAAGAGAAGAGAAGGATGAATGAGGAAGCCATTTTCAACTACTTACCTCCTATCTTACTAGAAAAGTTTGACTCCTTGCCACTTTCTAGGGTCATGCCCTTAGAGTGTAGCATTTATCTTACACTAATACTTAGGGACCCTAGAGTCATTCCTTTATCGAAAGTAATTGTAATAGCCTCTAGTATTGAATGAAAGGGATATGTCCCTCGTAACTATGTGTCAGAAGATAAATCTAAAGGTTGCTACCCCCTTTGGGATAGAGATGAGGAAATGCGAGATCAACAAAAATCTAAGGGGTACACCCTTTTGAGTTATGTATCTGAGAGTGAATCTGTTGGATACTCTCCACTCGTCTATTTGAATAGTTGTTCTATGTAAATGGAAAGGATATTGAGATCCTTATAAATAAATAAAAATTATGTATTTTATCAAAAACTTGTGCACAAATCTTATGAGAAATTTATTTTATTTGTGAACAAATGCTCATTTAAATGTTTTCAATATGTTAAGAAAAATGTGATGGAATCTAATTAAGATGAACGTTCAGATATAACCCTTTTCTCGTAAAATATGGTGAGAACAAGGTCTAATCCTATAGGGATCCAAGAAGTCAAACAAGGTCCGGATGGTACTAAAGCCAAGTTGGATCACATTTTAGCCATCATGGATGAGACTAAGGCGAGCATAGGAAACCTCGAGCAGGAAGTAAGAAGGAAAGAAAGAGTGGAGGAAGAAGTTCCAATCAATAATGATGAAGAGGAAGTTCCCAATAACGAGGATGAGGAGAAAAATTCCCACGATCACACTCAAAATCATGAGCATGAGAATGAGAATTTTCAATCTTGATCTAAGGGAACTAGTAGGAAGCGATTGGCAACCAAACTTTCGAGGGACATGAGAAAAATTACCCCACCAAAATTCGAAGGGAGTACCATCAAGGAAGAAGTTGAGGCTTGGTTTCAATACAAATGGAAAAATATTTTGAGATAAGAAACTATTCTGAGATTACCAAGGCTATTTGGGGAGCCTACTAGTTAGCAGGAGAAGTCTCTAATTGGTGTATGAACAAGAAAATGGAACTCAAACTTAGTTCCTTAAAGCTATCTTGGGATGAGTTTGTGGAGATATTCCAAAAAAGGTGGCTACCCAACTCTTTTTCAATCAAAAAATTACCAATTTCCAAAATATGAAGCAAGGGGACATGTTAGTCAATGAATACTGGGAGAAGTTTACTCGTCTGTTAAGGTACGTACCAATGTACCCGAAAGATGAGTGTTTTTGTATCAGGAAATTAATTATGAGACTAAATGGGCAAATATGTGCCGAGGTGGATGTGCATGGTCCAACCACAATGGACCTAATCTATGAGAAGGTTGTCAAGTAGGATTAGAAGCTCAAAGCCATCTCAATCTACCAAGAGAATATGAATCGTAAGAAGTTCAGAGGAACCCAAAGTAACTAGACTCCAAAGAAGTTTAATGGAGTACATGACTCTTAGAGGCAAGGGGATCAAGGATATCACAATGACTAGAATGAACCAATGAAGGATTACAAAGGAAATAACTTAAATAACAATAGTCTCAACAATGTTGAAGGAAATGCAAGTAGTTGTAAAAGGCCCGTGAGAAAGAAGGGACTTGTGAGAGGATGTTTCACATATGGTGGAAATCATTATGCCAGTAACTGCCCCATCAAATATTTAGGATAAAAACCTCATGTAAACCCTCTTCCACCTCAACAAGCTACATTCTAGTAGAGGATCCATGCTATTGTGGACAATTGACAAGCGAACTACCAAATCACTCCAATGGAAACTCCAGGTGTTTTATTTGGTATTTTCCCATTTCCATACTTATTGATACTAGAGCAACAAGAAACTTTGTTTCACCTATAGTAGTTAATCAAATATCTAGGAAAGCTAGTTTTATGGAAAATTCTTGGGTTGTAGAATATGCAAACCAAATAAGAGAAATGGTGGAACAATGCTTGTTCGAAGCTAAGGTTGAACTTCCTTGTTTCTCAACATAAGTAAACTTATATGTAGCACCCTTAGGATCCTATGATGTCATCTTAGGAATAAACTGGCATTGTAAGCATAGAGCCAAAGTAGATTATTATACCAAAACTATAGAGTTCTTAGACGATCTAGGTAATTGGGTGACATTGAAAGGGACACCTAGGGAAATTAAGTTGCATCAAATCTTGGCTATGCAACTGAATAGGGAAAATAGGAAAGGATACAAAATATTTGCAGTTAAGATGGAAAAGCTTGAGGAGTGTAAGGAATTCATTTCTCAAGATTATGTTTTCTACTATAGGCCATAAGGAAACCAATAAATAGAGGAAGGTGAAATAATGAAAATTGGAGAGAAAAATATGGAGAAATATCCCATCTTACAAAAGTTTGCGAATGTATTTCTAGAAGATCTACTTGGATTACCACCTAAGAGGGTATTTGATTTCTCCATTGACATAGTGCTAGGATTGGAATCTACTTCCAAAGTGCCTTGTAGGACAACAACTAAGTTAATGGAGCTCAAGGCACAACTAGAAGAGTTGTTACCCAAGGGATTGATAAAGACCTAGTGTTTCACCCTGGGGAGCACCAGTGTTCTTCATGAAGAAGGATGGTACAATACGCTTGTGTATAGATTATCATATGCTTAATAAAACCGCAATAAAGAATAAGTACCCATTGCCATGAATTAAGGAACTCTTCAATCAAATGTGGAGAGCGATTGTGTATCAAAAATTGATCTACGATCAAGATACCACCAACTTAGGATCAAAGATGAAGACATTTTCAAGACTGCCTTTAGGACTAGATACAAACATTATGAGTTCACAGTCCTACCATTCAGACTTACGAATGCACAAATAACATTCATGAACCTAATGAATAACGTGTTTAGAGATTGCCTTGATAGGTTTGTTTTGGTTTTCTTGGATGATATCCTAATTTATTCTAAAAATGAGGAAGAACATTGCAAACATTTAGAGATAGTTCTCCAACGGTTAAGAGGACATAAGATACAAAAATATCTCTAAGTGTACCTTCTTCCAAAGGAAAGTGGGTCACATGATCTCAGCCAACAAGATTTTAGTTGATCCAACCAAAATAAAGGCACTGTTAGAGTGGTTAATGCCTAAGAGTGTACCCGAGGTCAAGAGTTTAATGGGGTTGGCAGGCTACTTTCGAAAGTTTGTTGCAAACTTTTCTAGGATAGGCTTTCCTATTACTTCATTACAGAGGAAAGGGAAGAAGTTTGAGTGGATGAAAAAACGCCAGACAACATTTGATCTACTCAAGGAGAAGTTGACTACTGCTCTGATTTTGAAGGTACCAGATCCAGATGGTGATTTTTTTGTCATTACAAATGTGTCGGGTGAAGGCTTGGGTGGAGTCTTGATGCAAGAATGGAAAGTTATAGCTTATGAATCAAGAAAGTCGAAGCCCTATGAACAAAATTGTGCATCACATAATTTAGAGTTAGCAACAATGGTTCACACATTGTAGATGTGGAGGCACTATTTGTTGGGAAAGCCTTTTGAGTTGAAGATCGATCATCACAGTTTGAAATATCTATTCACCCAACCTAACCTAAATGCACAATCAAGAAGATGGTTGGAGTTGATATCTGATTATGACTTCAATATCAACTACATTAAAGGGAAGGAGAATTAGGTTGTCGATGCCTTAAGTCGTAGGTGGCATATCGCCTCAATGGTGATAATCCAAACTGACTTTAAAGGCCAAGTGTTGCAAAAATGCAAGGAGGATGAGTACTATAAGCAAGTTAAGAAAGAAATCTTGGACAATCCACGAGATGCAAGGTATGAAGGATATCACTTTAAACCCAATGGATTGCTAAGGTTTAAAGGAAGAATATATGTGCCTAATTTAGAGGAATTAAAGAACTTGGTATGGAAAGAAGTTCATGAAACACCATACTCTGGACATCTTGGTGTGACAAAAAATGTTGGTTGATGTGAAGCCATTATATTTCTAGAAAGGGATGAAAGGGGATGCTTCAAGATTTGTAACAAGATTCTTAGAATGCCAAAGGGTGAAGGTTGAACATCATCAACCTGTAGGAATATTGTATCCACATGATGTTCCTAAAATTAAGTGGCAAGTCATTAGTATGGAATTTGTGCAAGGATTACCCATGTCAAGGAATAAGCACAATGCCATTCTAGTGGTAGTAGATAAGCTTACTAAGGTAGCACATTTTGTACCTGGGAGTTTAACTGATGGAGCTCTTGTCATAGCTCTAAAATTCATTCAAGAGGTGTTAGATTGCATGAAATTCCTAAGAAAATAATATCGGATAGGGATGCTCGTGTGACTTCTAGGTTTGGCAAACCTTGCACTCATCATTTGGAATTGAGTTGAAAATAAGTTCAACGTATCATATAGAAATAGATGGGAAAATAGAAAGAGTAAACCAAATGTTAGAAAACCTACTAAGGATGTATTGCATGGATCAACAATATAAGTGGGATTACTTACCTTTGGTGGAATTTGAATATAACAACTCCTATAATTCTGCAATAAAAATGGCTCCTTTGAAAGCATTGTATGGCCGAAAATTTCAAACACCTATAAATTGGGATAAGTTCGAGGATAGTGTAGGTCTTGGGCCTGAGATATTGTCAAAAATGGAGGAACAAGTTAGGGTTATTAAGAAAATGCTAGCAAAAACCAATGATAGGCAAAAAAGCTATGCAAATTCTAAGCAGGTACCCAATTTTTTTGCAGTAGGTGAAAAGGTGTTGTTAAGGGTTACACCTCATAAGAGTTCCATTAAGTTTGGAAATTCATCCAAACTAGCTCCACGCTACGTAGGTCCTTTTGAGGTTCTCGAGGAAGTAAATCATATTGCTTACAAAATTGCATTGTTTCTAGCTCTTGCTTGAATGCATAACGTCTTTCATGTCTCATACCTAAAGAAGTATATACTAAGTGATAATCATGTAATTGATTGGAATACTTTACAGGTACAAGACCCATGCGTGGTAACAACCGAGCCTCTCAAGGTGCTCAGAACACGTAAGCATCGCTTGCATAACATGTAGGTTCTGTAGTGCAATCCAGTGGGACCAATATGCAAAAGGTTTTGCCACTTGGGAAGATTATGCTGAAACTGAGTAAAAATTCCCACATGTCTTACATGCTTTTGAGAGTGCTTGAAAAATAATGTTGTGTTTGTTTTTGGATTATATCTTTGTTTTCTACTTAAAATCATCGGGGACAATAATTCACAAGGGGGGGAATATGTTACACCCCATTGTGTATTTACCTAGTTACTATTGCTAAGATGGTCGAACATACTTTGATATATGGATGTGTGCAATTTTGATTGAAATACATGTGTTTGTACTTTGTTTAATTGTATCAAAATAAAAATTACGAATGAATGCTAATTTGATTTGATGTTTATAATGGAATGAATATGTAGAATGAATGTTGATTGAATTTGATATTCTAACTATGAAATGCATAATGCAAATTATAATTTTGATGAACAACTAACTACTATTACAATGTGCTAAGTTGAATGCAAATACATGATCAAGCGTTCAGAAGGGAGGGGAAGTATCACTCAGGAGAAGTGATTGGCCGGGTAACCCTTGATGAAGCCTAATTGAGCTTTCACACACACACATATAGTAGGGACCAGTTGAGTCATAGTGTTAGGAAATGGTAAGTTACTTAGTTTAGTTTTTTCATGTATTAGTTAAGGTTATGCTTTCAATTGTGAGCATTCTTGATTTGTGATAAGTGCTTGGTGTGCGTGAGTTCTTCCTTGTATGAATATATTTAATCGATGAGATATATATAAATGAAATATATATATATATATGTACACATGTACATGTTGACAATAAACTCATACACATGAGTAAATGCGTACATGAGTATACGTAGATAGACATATCTACGCATACTCATAGATGGATTACCCATGTGCATGAGGGTATCAAATGGACAATGAAACATATATATATATATATATATACACACACACACACACACTACATGCATATATGTCTGTTGATAGATAAGAAAATATATGTGATTGATTGTATAAGCAGATGTATACATGTGATATATGCATATATACATATACATAGACATATTGATAGACACGTATGTGTCGACTTGATGGAACATCCATACAAATATATCGATATATGTATATATGCATATATGTGTATATAGATATATACATATGATATTGTATATAGAAATGATACCATGGTTATATGCATTCAAATATCAAATAATGCATTTAATGAATTTGTTAAATCAAGGAATATATATATATATATATATATATTCATGTTAGTGTTATATGCTATGTATATATATATATATAGTATATAGTATATATGTCGATTTAAAGAATACATGGTGCCTATTATTATAGTGCATAGATAACATATAAGCCCACACATATGAACTTTGAATATAATGCGTTAATAATGATAAAATATGCACAACATATGATTAATGAATAAATCATGGTAAATAAAGGGTTGTGCATAAAGCTAAGGTAGTGACTTAACATTTTAACATGTTGTTTAAAAGTTATGACAACATTGTGAAGCACATGGATAAGTAAGCCAACATTGATGTGTCATATGTGCAAGCAAGACAAAGTCAAACTGAAATGTGTGAATAACCTTGACTTAGTCATTGGAGAAAACAACGAACCAAAAGATAAGAAGCGTGGTGTTTTGGTGGCGCCAAATTATAAACTGTGTAAACCAAGTAGAATTCTTTAACCTGCAATCAATTTCTAGTTGGTAAAGCAATGTGGAAGTATAAATTGGTCAACATAGAGCTGGCCAAATAAGTTGACCTGTAGGAGACCATTGCCTTGCATTTCTAAACATTTTTCTTGCTATCTTGAGGAATGAGGCAACTCATTCCCATGGCTTTGTCTGTGTTTGAAGAGCATCAATTTATGCTACCACCTTCTTTGTTTAAATTGCTGAGTCGAACTAAGGAGTTGGGAAGTGTCATTTTGAGTAGCTTGTTTGTAGGCACCAAAGGCTCATGTTTTTGTTTAAATAGGAGTGCCTTTTACTTGATTTGGACGCACAATTCACTTGCATTCTTCTACTTTTTATCCGAGATATTCTTGTTTTGAGCTGAGAGTTTATTTGTGAGGAGAGTTGTGAGAGTTATTTAGAGAATTTTTTGAGAGTGGAATTGGAGAATAAAAGAAGAGTTTGTAAGTTGTTCTTGGGAGGACTAAGCTTGGGAACCAGTTTGTTCAATTGGAATCTAGCATTTAACAAGCATGTGGATTTTATACTTTTATGCTTTGGAAAGATTGAGTGTCATTGTTTCACTTGTGTGGAAAGTATATTATTTTACTAGAGTAGGGAAAGGTTATGTTTACTTCTATGAAATTGAAGGAATCTTCTTCCACTTAGTTTTTGTGAGTTTTATATGAGTGTATGTACATACTCCATATTAAGGAGTGGATGCGTTCATTGCTATTATATACTAGCAAAAGAAGAAGCTTAAAGTAGCTTATGAAGTTATTTGTATAATCTGAACTATAGAGAGTTCATAGGTTATCCTTTGAATTGGATTATCCATAGAAGGGATTAGCTTACGCAAGGAAAATACATAGTAGAAATATTATAGTCATAAAAAGGAAGTAGGTTGTTCCCAGAGTTAAAGACTACCCAATGGAGGGAATTGCCTATGCATAGTATATGAATGGTCAAAATCCAAATCAAGCTAAGGGTAGTGGGTGAAGAGATGACACTTTTATATATGAAACTTTGGCCAAAGTAGTGTAAGTAGCCACTGATTACACTGTTAGTTCACTGTGATCTATTATAGCATACTAGGATAGGAATTGTCATACAGATAGGTTGTAGTCACTGTATCGAAGTCTAAGTATGTAGGACACAACACAAAGTTTAGGAAGGCTATTGTTATGAGGTTACCATACCAATCTCTTCATCAAAGGGAGGTCCATCTTACCATATGTGGAAGATGTGCAGGGGACCACATTAAGTCCGCGGTTGCTGGAAAAGCGCTTGATTACACTATCAGTTCACTGTGATCTATTATAACATACTAGGATAGGAATTGTCATACAAATAGGTTGTACTCATTGTATTGAAGTCTAAGTATGTAGGACACAACACTAAGTTTAGGAAGGCTATTGTTATGAGGTTACCATACCAATCTCTTCATCAAAGGGAGGTCCATCTTACCATAAGTGGAAGATGTGCAGGGGACCACATTAAGTCTGTGGTTGCTAGAAAAGCGCTCGATTGATGCTTCTCCTCATCAATTGGCGCTCGAGATTTGAGGGGGATTACTTGGACCATTTGTATTTATTGCTAATGAAACTCAATTGAGCTATGTATGTATCATTGTATTCCATCTCTAGAAATTTGTAAAATATAATATGTTAATATTGAGAAAGAAATCAATACTTTGGAACATTGTTATGACAAATGTGCTCATTATTCTCTTTTTGGAAAGAATTTTTTTATTGCAATGGGAATTGAACATAGTTTATTTACTTGAGGTTAAAACATAGAGAATTTATTTTCGTAGAACAATTAGCTTGTTACGAAAACTATAACAATATATATTTTTTTGTCACACAAGATATTTTGGAGGAACACAAAAGGACCATAGCTCAATTTTGTTACCCATTTTCAAGTATATATCATTTTGATTTTAAATCCCTTATAATTATGAAACAAAAAAAATAGAGTAAAGTGCAAATTATCTAATGTCTTTTAGTTGTCTTTAAGAGAAACTGTAGTTCAATATCTTCGGAGCAATGCTATAATGAACCGATCCTTATCTAGAGTCTATCTCTACAACAATAGTGAGATAAGTTAATGAGGAATAGTGAATTAAAGTTATTATGTATGGAGGACATCAATGCCATGGGTGCATTGTAGGGTTGGATAGCCGCTTCCCAACAAAACCCACTATCACACTCTCTATGAAAAATATTTTATGTGAACCCTACTTCTTGCTTGTGCTTCGTGCCTATTACAATATGGTCCCATGGGAGGGGCTTGAGGATCTATTTTCATGGAGCAGGAGGTCTCATGAAGAGAAACAATAATATACTACAAGATTATATTATTATTCAAGGGGTAAACGCTTTTGACTAGAGCTATGAACCAGAATATAACAATTCAACAATACCACCCCAATGGGGTTTGAACCTTGGTGACAAGAACAACAATGCCACCTATAAACCATCACACCATGCCAATACTGACATAATATGCTACAAGATTAATTGGAATCTTCTCCTAAAAAATAGTAGCCCCTACTTTTTAGGATTGGTAATTTTACTGTATGGTCCCGTGGGGGGGTTTGGACTTCTATTTTCATGGATCAAGCGGTCCCATGAAGCAAAAAAAATTATGCTGTAGGATTAATTGGAATCTTTTCCTGAAAAGCCCCTACCTTTTAGGACTGCAAATTTCAACAGGTGAAAGTGAGGTGGGGCTAGAAATTGCCCCTACAGCTTAGGAATTTTTTAGAATTTTTTTCTGCCACATGTCTATCACTTAAAATTTTAAATTCCTAAAAAAAGTAAAAATGAGAGAATTTTTATTTATTTATTGATTTTTATAAAAAATATTCCAATTCATTCCTTAAATTTTGGAGCTCAAATTTTTAAGCTGAATTGCAAAATTGAATTCATGGAACCAACAACCTTAAAATATTCCTAAAAAATCTCAACAACACCCATTGAATTTTTTTAGGAAGCCCCCTCCATGGGATCTTACTCTTTGCTAGTGAAATTGGGTTAGGGTTGAATATTGCCGTACCCACTTGAAAGTTTTTTCTTAACACTTGTCAATCACTTAAAAATTTAGATTCCTACTAGAAAACAGAGGGAAAATGATGTATTAATTATTTATTCACGACATTATTTATTCTTTATTATTATTAAAATAAAATTTATGAAAATTTCAAAATTACTATACTATTAAATTCATGAGACCAAAAAACTTTAAAATATTCCAAAAAAAAATCTCAAGCAGCACCCACTCACACTTTTAAGGAATTCCCCCTCCATGAGACCTTACCCTTAACCCTCTGCTTCATGCCTTTAATGTCTGCTAGCTCTATATTTCGCGCATGCAATGTCTGCTCCGTGCCCGCTATCTCTATGCACTATTTGTGAAATCAACGAGGCATTTTTGAGGGAACAAGCATTCCTACGTGTACTTTGATCTTTTGCCGCCCAAAATCTGGAGACCACGAATAATTTTGTATGCTATTTGTAGAATTGGCGTTATTATCAACTATAATTTTCAAATATTTGCGACGAAAGGACTAGTCGCTCCAGACAGTTAATTTATATTTTCCCTGTTATCCTAGAATAGTTGTCTCTGGGACAATTTACAGAATGAAGAGACTACTTCGGCTTCCAAAATATTGAAAGTACACTGTACTGCCTGCGAAAATTTGCTAATCAGCAGTTTCCGTAGTTGGTGGGTGGCTCTCCTAATTTTGTGAGGCTCAAACTCAATTATTTATTTACTTTTTTGATTGATGTCCTTGTATGCCTAGTTGGTTAGAGTTTTCTTTTCTAGTTGGTTTGTTTTATCTCAAATTCTCAATGCATCTTTTTCTCCACATGATTATTCAATATGAATTTTATGAGTGAATTTTTAAAAGAAAATAAGGGTTTAGAATGCAGTTGTTCAAAGAATTGTACATCTAACTGGTTATTGTGATGGGCATAACTTCTTTCCTTCAAGTAGTAGGGGTTTTTCTGATTGTAACAACCAAAATATAATTAAATTCAGATGTCTTAACCTTATAATTTTCCTGGTCTGCAGTTAATAGTTTGCAATTGGAAACGATGAAGAAAAGGAATGTGAAGTTGGTGAGAGATAACTTCTTGCAAAAAAATGAGGATGATTTTGAAGCTCAAGATTTGGCTTCAAAGGAGGAGAATGAAGAGATTTCTTCAGAAGAAGAGGAGAATGATAGATCAAAAGAAGAGGAAGATGGCATTTCAGAAGAAGAGGTGACCTTTTTGATTGTATCCACTTTTCAACTTGGACAGCTCTGCAAATGCAGCTTTCTTTAGTTTTGTTAGTAGCTTCCCTGTTGGAAACTATGCATGTTGTTTTATTTGGGTTTCTTGTCTTTGTAAGGAGTTACAAGACCATCTAATAGATGTTCCATTTGAAGAGCTTCAAAGAGTACGTTCTGATGGTCGAGAATCAACCCATGGTAAATTCAAGCAAGAGACTAAACCCTCAAGAGCTAATAAAAATAGGTTTGTTGCTCTTATCTCTCGTTGAAAATTCAGTATCTCTATCTATAAAGATCTTGTGGCCCAAAAGTTTGTATTTTACTCATGCAGGCCAATGGAAATGAGCAGTAAGAAACCTGTTGGAAGGCTTAGGGAAGTTGTTCAAGCTCCGAAAAAAGTGAGCTTATATTTTTTTATTTTGTGGGAAATTATTTCTTTGAATTCATACGGATTCTTATTTTGTTGATGACGAAATTTATTTTTTGTTTGTTATCTTTTTTTTTTTGGCTATTTACCTATTTGTTTCATTAGGGTGAATTGTCTAATATTGGAATGATTAAAGACAAACTCATTTTAAATCACAAAAGATAGGCCCATTTGTGTTAGAAAGTATTTGAAAATGCAAAAAAGAAACTTTATGTTAAGGATTTTAGTTTTAAACAATTAAAAATGAGGTTTTGTTCTCCTTTCCGCACTACCAATAGAATACTAGGGAAATCTGATTCAGGGATGGATTTCCTTATTAAGCATCTTTTTGCACTATGCAGTGTTTTTCCAAAATGAAAAGGTAATGCTTGTAAAGGGTGAACCAATCCTGATTTGGTGGATCATTAGTGCCAAAATTTGTCATTCTTACCACCTATATTACATGTGCTTTGAGGATGAAGTCTTTACAACAGTATAGTTCATGTTATCAACCTAATTTGTTATGCCTAGAGACCTTGTAGGGATGTCCCTTGCCTATGCATCCATTGTACTGCATATTTAATTCATTCTCATTTTCTCTTATACTCACCCATCATATTATATATATATTCACAATGTGATATTCCACATATTTGCTTGTATATAACATCGCATGTCAATAGGCTAGAAGGGAGCAGTTTTTTGTGACAGTTTTTCAAATTAAGAAAGCTTTAACAATATTTGATTTAGGCTAAGTTGCCGGTTCTGGTATGGGATTGGGTACGGGTATGGAATATGGGTACGTCGGTACGCAATTTTTTTTTCTTTCGGTACGACTATATATATATATATAAAATATACAGAATTGTAAATACATTTGATAGTATGATACTTCATCAATCATCAATCATCATTGAATCATTGATCATTGGTAGCGATAAAGATGAATTTGAGTGCCAAATGCTTGCATCACCAAGTTAAGGGAGTGTACGGTGCATTAATATCTCCCAAACAAGATTGAAACGACCCGACCCTTCAGTAAAATAATTTTTTTCCATATTTACATCAAAAGAGTAAATAAACGTGCTAACAAGTCATTGTAATATAATATTTCTTTCCTTTATTGATCACATATGAACAAGATATCATATTAAATTACAACAAAGATTCCATGTTATTACAATAACTTCACAAGTACAAGTAATGAGAAAACGTACCTTAACTAACTTAGCTCCAATGAGCTTTAGAGCAAATAGTAGTAAGAAGGTCCAGGAATCCACCTTTCAAATTTTGGTGCTCCAGTAGCCTTCAGAGGAGGAGAAGCATCATTCGGGCGCTTTTCCGCCAACCACGAAATAATGCAGTCCCCCGCACATCTATCATTCAATAGATGGCCCTCCTTTCAAAGAAGAGATTGGTAGGGTAACTGATACTGTTTACTAACTAAGCATAGTGGTGTGTCTTACATAACTAGAACCTATGCAATCCGACAAACTCTTGCTCTAGTATGTAATACGGGGTCACGGTGAACTGACAATGTAATCATCGCCCAGTCTAAGAGGATGTAGGTACATTACACTACTTTGATCAAAGTGTTTCATACAGTATTTCTACTGAGGGTCAATTGTCACATACACTATTCAGGGTCGATTTGACTTAGGGCTATCTTACACTACGCGTAGGTCTTTGTCTTATAATGGGTAATCTGTACCTCAAACATCCTACATCATACTGTACTGCTAGAAATCAATTAGCATAATCAAGTAATTCACAAATCCCCTCCCATACTGCAAATCTTTATCCTAGGAGTAACTCAACTTACCTAAGTTAACCCAATAACTAAAGCTGAAGAATTTACTTGACTCCTGTCCTCATCTCAATCTTAGTATATAGTAACTAAAGAAAGCAATACTCTCCTTATATGGAGATCATACAATTTAATGCAGAATACAAGTAGTATGCAACCATTCATTTATGTACCGATGGTAAACATAAAATATCCTATGTCCCAACATCGCTAGTATAATTAAATACTTATGTTGTACCTCATGTAAATAGTTGAATTCCTCAATCAAGTACTCTCTCCTATCATGGAGTACTTAAAACACATTATAATAGTAGCTCCAAGGTTTCAATACCTTTTATCCGAAAGCAAACAAGCTTAGCAAATAGTATTCGTGCAAACAGTTTTCTCTTACTATGGGGATCATTCAAATAATGCAATCTCTCACAAGTATGCAACTTTTAACCTTTCAAACCCAATATTTGCCTATTACACTTTTCTTAACAAGTATGCATCTTCTATAACATATTCACTATATGCAAGCTAATGTATAGACTATTGAAAACACCCTTTTTCAACATACAGTAGTAGTTTAATAAAACAAACTTCTATCTAAACACAAACATTAAACATAACTCCAAAATAATTCAAAGATTCTTAGATATAGAAGAATAATCCATGCTTGGTTTAACCTTTTCCCAACGTTGATGGATTGGGCAGTACTTGTAGCACTTCTAGACTATCAACAATCTTTCACATAAACTCTATTTCTCTCTTAGAATTGAACTCTCTATAATTGATATACAACTGGTAATTGATTTTAGCTTCTCCATTATAAACTCAAAAATTATGATGATGGTTGCACTTTCAGCAACATGAAGAAATGTCACTTAGAAGATATATTGATTTTGCTCTTAGAAAATGGTAAAATACTCTTGCTAGAATGAATGCACAGAGCTGGATAATTCTTGTGAGTGAGAACAAAAGGATGATTATAAAAATATGAATTGCAATGGATAATAAAAATCCAGAAGAATGGTGGCTATATATAGAGCCCTCTTACCCAACGTATTGCACATAAAATGGCATGTTAAGCGACAGGTCTGCTCTTTGAATAATTCAAATGATAAGTGGTGGATTGTGAACCCCATACTCAACATTGTTGGAGATGAATCGACCTCCATATTGATAGCAATTAGAGAAAGTTTCAAACTTGCACATGTTCAAATGAGAAAAAATTGACACCTACAGGTAATGGCGCAATTTAACAGGTGAAGGCAATTTGTTGATATTTTTCAAGGAAAAATTCCCTCTCCGTTTGCTCTCGACATTCCCTACTTTCAGGTAGAAATTGACACAATGCAAGCTGCGTCCAAATCTCTAAAACCCGGTCATGGCCGTGCGCTTCCACAGGCTCTCATTTCTTCTTAGCCGCATAATTCATATTCTTCACGACAAAGTTCCATAGTTTGTCTTGCTAAATATTTCGATTTAAACTTTATGAAGAATGATGTTTTGGCAAACACATTACTTTATTTTATTCGATTTTCCAAGGTTAATAATATTTTAAAGTATTTGGCTGGGTTAGCATAAACCCGATTCCTCATGATGAAATAAGAAAAAAGTCAATTTCTTATGTGGTATCAATACTTAGGAAAATAATTTGATTTTCCAAATATGAGATGATAATTTAAATCAATGATTTGATTCCCATTAAATATTAAAATATTAAATCTTTTAAATGAAATAATTCAATTTCCAACTATGAGAATTTAATATTAAAAATATATATTATATATATGTATTTAATATAATAAATAATGTACATATATATATTTATTTAAATTGCTTCAAACAATATATATATGTGTGTGTGTGTGTGTGTGTGTGTATTACTTTACTATAGTATATATGCATAATATTAATATATATTTACACACACACACACACACACACACACACACACATATATATATTCCATTATAAGCATATCGTAAGCCAGTCAGCATATCCGATATGTACATATATACATATATTTGTAAATGTAAAATTGTCAGGCAATAATAATATAATATTATTAATATCCACATATAATAAGTTGTGTACATATATACATGTTTATATGTCCGTATATATTCCTCTATGTGCATGCATATGTATGTATACCATATCGATGCATCCATATGACATCCATTAGCCAACATAAACTTGTATCGATATGTATATACCTATGGATACGTGTATATACTATACACATGTATATATGTTCACTTCCAATTACTTACATTTATTCACGTTACCATCATAATGATCGTAATACCACAAGACAAATACAAAGATAAACATCACTCAAAGCATGTAGAAGTAAGCAAGACTTCTATTGCAATCGTACAAGCTATGGATGACTTACCTAAAACCCACACAAACCGACTTAGTTTACTCAATCTAGGGTGTGTATGCTCAAATAGTTCACATTACCGGTTAACCAACCAAGCTCCTCTCCCGAGTGATACTTACCCTCCCTCTGGAGATTGAACGTTATCCTGCAGCCACTAGCACATACCTTATTAGTCCTTTGTTGACAACAATAAGCAACATTTAGAATAACAATACTTCAATAACCACGAATAACACAAATTGAGATAACATCAAATGAAACAACGTTAAATGAGATAACATACATATTGATAACAAGGTACAAGCATCTCCAGCTTCCACATTACATTCATATTTACCCTATATAGTAATAGTGAATAGTAAACTCACATTTTGAGATGTAACATACTTCCCCCCTTGTGAATCATCGTCCCGATGATCTATAGCCTTTTAACATACAATTAAAGTTAGATAAAGTTTTACTTACGATTCTCAAAATACACAAGATTTACAAAACCTTCATCCTATGTAGTAACCATGTCCTTGCTTTGTGTGTCCTTACTATCGCATAGGGAAAACTTGTATGCCTCACACATACTTACTCTCCCAAAGAGTTTTATTGCACATACACATCCAATATATAATAATAACTATACATAGTGATAAGATTTCATTGGCCCATGAATTCATCCTTAGTATAATCCCAATAGAAAAGGAAATGTCGATATATTGTACACTACATCGTGGGTCCCATCCTTTCCCTTTGGTATTTACACTTTAAGACAACTCGTAAACCGAGTTCGTCCACCACTTACACAACCGTTTTTCTTACCATAAAGTACTTTCTCTTGATCACTTGTCCATCTTGAGCATGTCATTGCTTCTGGACACCTGCCAAATCTTGATACTGCTTCATACTTAAGCTTTGTACCAACAAAATTTCATTGATCACTTCGATCTATTACTCCTTTTTGACATTCTATCAAGTTTATGGTTTACCCTATTTCTAAGCCTATTTTGGCTTATTTAGAGTTTCCAACCTTTCCTTTTTATATAATTGTCTAAACTTCATTGTTGAAGTTTATAAATCATTCAAGATTTTATCTACCATTTTCGCTTACTTGACTATAATAGTATATTGCACATTCGCTCAACTAAATGTTCTCATAGTATGATCATGGTTTACACAACCCTATCATTATTTGCTAAATTGAAATAACCTTTCAGGATTACTAAGCAACTACTTGCCCACAATATATTATTTAGGACTAAAAATCCTATAAGTCAAGTTTCCAAAAAGTGTTGGTTACTTTGATGAGTTTGTCCACTTAGAACTTTACGTTAGTTATACTAACATAGACAGATTGATCTGTCTTGTGTTCTACCATTTTCCTTTTGGAATCTAAAGAGAGTTTACATGTCCTACCCATGATGACATCCGGTCTTCATTTCCTGGCATACTAGGCAATATCTTGCCACATTCCGTGCAACTTCTTACTCTATTTTCTTCTAGATTATAGTGGATCTTCATCCGACAATTCCCTTTGTCGTTCCGATGTCCTAATTCTGACATTCCTTTCCTTATTCCATTCCTGAGTCTTCATAGGTTCTTTTATATCCAATAATAGTGAAAACCTATTTGATCTCACGCCATCATTAATTCCCATGTAATAATGGTTATAAGTTTTGCAGAGATGACTCCCATTTATCTTAGAACATCCATACCATGGATTTCTTCTGTCGGATTAATTTTAAAGATATAATTCATCTTTTAACTCAATCTAATTTTCCTGATATAATTTGGTACTAATTTTGAGTATTATTAATCCTTGTTTAATCATGTTGATCCCTTAGATGATAACAAATTTAATTGCATACCTAATCATCAAGCGTGAACGTTTCTTGTTATCTCCATCATATAGGAGAGTCTCAACTTCGATATATCCTTTTTGAGCACAAGTAACAATTCCGATGTTCTTCTCCGTAAGATTTTCAACATTTCTTGCTAAGTGAAAATTCTACGACATTCCGTCATAACAATAGATGCTTCCTTTTGAAAGTGTTATCTCTTTTAGTATAAGAGCCACTCAAAATAAAATCTTGTCAATAATATGACTTCCTTTAACTCACTAGGCATCCCTCCTATGTTTCCATCCATATAGAATTTCATAAGCTCAAATAATGTACTCATTCGCATGGGTGAATCTCAAACCCAATATTCCTTTCCAATTCTTAGGATAGAGTCCTTATTTATTGACTAGTCCATTATTATAGACTTCTCCACTCTATATGTCCTAGTCAAGACCAAATGTACAACTCAACCAAATAAGTTATTTCCAACTTATATGTGTTAAAGAGTAGTCTAGTACATAACCCAACTCAATAGGTTAAGTCTCATCCTAAGGTCTCTCTCTTTATTTGAATGAACTTCTTGTCCCAATTAAGTTATTCTTAACCCAAGTTTCATTCAAGAGTAAGGCAGTGATCAAGTGATTTAATCATTCTCATTAAGAGATTTTGATGTGGTTCCCATAACGTCACATCTTACCTTAACTTTTACTCCATCTCTTTGTGAATTAAATAGCTAAACCTCTTTCATCCTTAGGTCTCTTAGCACAGTAAGCTTTAGTGTCAAGTCATTTTACGACATGGATATATTTCATATAGAAATAACATCGTTATCTAATTTCTCCATATAAAGTGTATAGAAGTATAGAGACACTTCCTTCCAATCTCGAGTATCTTAGATCTTCCCTTGTCAATCCCATAGACAATGATCTTTCTTATCATGATCAAATTATCCGCCTATCCTTTTCTAAGGCATTGATGATAGTATCATTTGATCTTTTAATCAAATAATTGTAAGGTATGGAATATTTTTAGGTCATAGTCCATAACCTTTCTATTTTCTTAAAATCCCAATACCCCTTTTTTCATTATGGTCATAAAATGTACGACTTATTCCACATCATGACTTGTGAAGAAGTCATTGGTTCTTCTAGACCGAGGACATACCCACGTTTTTTCATTGGGCAAGGTACTTATCTCGAGTCAATCCACTATCTTTCTTCCCCCCTTAGTGTTTTCGCAACTTTCGTTCTACTCATGTTGAACTCCTAGCAATTAATTGCTTCTTGGATAAGGTTTTGTCATTCCTTGTTGTTGACTTTCCATTGCCTTCTCATGCTTCAATAGCATACTTAAAAAATACTCTTTCCCAAAGTTTGATTCATCATTATTTTCTATCTCGTAGATTCAATAACTTGGATCATCCAACAGAGAGATCTAATGAGTAATCAACAACTTTAGAAGTTAAAAGAGGCATACTAATATTCCCATCTTCTTTCTAATATCCTTTTTAGTGGAGGAATATCCATGCTTACAATACATCATTGTTTGATGAACCTCTCTACTCAGAGTGTTGTTTCCCTTGCAACTTCTATTGAACTGGCACATAGTGTTTTATTGCATTCTATTTCCTTTTGGAACCACTAATCATATGTTGATTTACGTAAACTTGTTGGTGAGTTCCACTTATAACTCAACCTGGTTTAAGTACTATCCAAACCTTTGCCAGTCCAACCTGATTTACCTTTTGATAGACTTCTTTCATGATCACTTTTTTTTTTCAAGTGACTTTATTCCAATGCTTGGAATCTTATTCTCTCATAGCCTTTTAGAGATACCAAAGTTGTTTGGTCTCTTTTTCATCTTTAATCAAAACTCCAATAATCTCACCGATTTCGGTTGGTGGAACCTTTCTCACGTTGTTGATTATCTCTTTCTGACCATTCTAGCTTTTTTGCTTTCCCTAGGTACTAACTCTTTTCTTGCAAGATCCTATCTTTACACAAGAGTTTATGTCATGAGTTCTCCAACCCCTGTGGTACCTCTTTCGTTGACATCCTACTTTGATCTAATTTATGTCGACTTTGCATAAACATAGATTCGTAGGTGTTTCACCAAATCCAAGAGTCCGTGTCTCTTTTACAATTGTAGGTTGCTAAAATTAAGGGGTTTCCTCATTCCTTCTTTTTTTCCTTAGAGTCATATAACTATGTTGTAGGACAAGGTATATATACAAGTTAGTCTTCCTAACTTTCCTACATAACTTGTTTGCATAATCTTCCGCAACCCTAGGTAATATCATAAGTTGTTGGTTTAGGAATTATGATTCTAGGGATGAATCTTTAACTAGTCCCAATTTACACAAGTTACTAAGGTTCTCAACTTCCTTTTCACTTTCCAAGTTCTTTTCTCCTGCCATTGTGTCACAAGAACTTTTCAACCATTATCTTCTGATAAGGTTTACGCATTGTTGCGTAATGAGCTCATAGGTTTCAGTGTAGAACCTGGCAGCTCTGATACCACATGTAATGACCCGATCTTTCAGTAAAATAATTTTTTTCCATATTTACATCAAAAGAGTAAATAAACATGCTAACAAGTCATTGCAATATAATTTTTATTTCCTTTATTGATCACATATGAACAAGATATCATATTAAATTACAACAAAGATTCCATGTTATTACAATAACTTCACAAGTACAAGTATCGAGAAAACGTACCTTAACTAACTTAGCTCCAATGAGCTTTAGAGAAAATAGTAGTAAGAAGGTCTAGGAATATCCTTCTTTCAAATCTTGGTGCTCCAGTAGCCTTCAGAGGAGGAGAAGTATCACTCGGGTGCTTTTCTGCCAACCACAAACTTATAATGCGGTCGCCTGCACATCTATCATTCGATAGATGGCCCTCCCTTCAACGAAGAGATTGGTAGGGTAAGCAATACTGTTTACCAACTAAGCATAGTGGTGTGTCCTACATAACTAGAACCTGTGCAATCCGGCAAACTCTTGCTCTAGTATGTAATACGGGGTCACGGTGAACTGACAGTGTAATCATCGCCCAGTCTAAGAGGATGTAGGTACATTACACTACTTTGATCAAAGTGTTTCATACAGTATTTCTACTGAGGGTCAATTGTCACATACACTATTCAGAGTTGATTTGACTTAGGGCTATCTTACACTACGCGTAGGTCTTTGTCTTCTAATGGGTAATCCGTACCTCAGCCATCCTACATCATACTGTACTGCTAGAAATGAATCACATAATCAAGTAATTCACATATCCCCTCCTACACTGGAAATCTTTATCCTAGGAGTAACTCAACTTACCTAAGTTAACCCAATATCTAAAGCTGAAGAATTTACTTGACTCCTGTCCTCATCTCAATCTTAGTACATAGTAACTAAAGAAAGCAATACTCTCTTGATATGGAGATCATACAATTTAATGCAAAATACTAGTAGTATGCAACCATTCATTTATGTGCCAATGGTAAACATAAAACATCCTATGTCCCAACATCGGTAGTATAATTAAATACTTATGTTGTACCTCATGTAATATAGTTGAATTCCTCAATCAAGTACTTTCTCCTATCACGAAGTACTTAAAACACATTATAATAGTAGCTCCAAGGTTTCAATACCTTTTACCCGGAAGCAAACAAGCTCAGCAAATAGTATTCGTGCAAATAACTTTCTCTTACTATGGGGATCATTCAAATAATGCAATCTCTCACAAGTATGCAACTTTTAACCTTTCAAACCCAGTATTTGCCTATTCCACTTTTCTTAACAAGTATGCATCTTCCATAACATATAATGTATAGAGTCTATAGACTATTGAAAACACCCTTTTTCAACATACAACAGTAGTTTAATAAAACAAACTTCTATCTAAACACAAACATTAATCATAACTCAAGAATAATTCAAAGATTCTTAGATGAGATGTATAGAAGAATAACCCATGCCTGGTTTAAGCTTTTCCCAACATTGATGGATTGGTCAATACTTGCAGCACTTCCAGACTATCAGTAATCTTTCACATAAACTTTGTTTCTCTCTCAGAATTGAACTCTCTATAATTGATATACAGCTGGTAATTGATTTCAGCTTCTCAACTATAAACTTAGAAATTATGATGATGGTTGCACTTTCAACAACATGAAGAAATGTCGCTTAGAAGATATATTGATTTTGCTCTCAGAAAATGGTAAAATACTCTTTCCAAAATGAATGTACAGAGTTGGATAATTCGTGTGAGTGAGAACAAAAGGATGATTCTAAAAATATGAATTGCAATGGATAATAAAAATCTAGAAGAATGGTGGCTATATATAGAGCCCTCTTGCCCAACGTATTCCACATAAAATGGCATGTTAAGTGACAGGTCTACTCTTTGAATAATTCAAATGATAAGTGGTGGATTGTGAACCCCATACTCAACATTGTTGGATATGAATCGACCTCCATATTGACAACAATTAGAGAAAGTTTCAAACTTGCACATGTTCAAATGAGAAAGAATTGACACCTATAGGTAATGGCGTGATTCAACAGGTGAAGGCAATTTTTTGATATTTTCAGGGAAAAAGTCCCTCTTTGTTTGCTCTCCACATTCCCTACTTTCAAGCAGAAATTGACACAATGCAAGCTGCGTCCAAATCTTTGAGACCTGGTCATGGCCGTGCGCTTCCACAGGCGCGCATTTCTTCTCAGCCGCACAATTCATATTTTTCACGGCAAAGTTCCATAGTTTGTCTTGCCAAATATTTCGATTTAAACTTTATGAAGAATGATGTTTTGGCAAACACATTACTTTATTGTATTCGATTTTCCAAGGTTAATAATATTTTAAATTATTTGGCTGGGTTAGCATAAACCCGATTCCTCATGATGAAATAAGAAAAAGTCAATTTCTTATGCGGTATCTATAATTAGGAAAATAATTTGATTTTCCAAATGTGAGATGATAATTGAAATCAATGATTTGATTCCCATTAAATATTAAATATTAAATCTTGTAAGTGAAATAATTCGATTTCCAACTATGAAAATTTAATATTAAAAATATATATTATATTATATATGTATTTAATATAATAAATAATATACATATATATATATATATTCATTTAAATTGCTTCAAACAATATATATATGTTTATTACTTTACTATAGTATATATGTATAATATTAATATATATTTACACACACGCACACACACACATATATATATATATTTTCCATTATAAACATATCGTAAGCTAGTCAGCATATCCGATATGTACATATATACATATATTTGTTTATGTAAAATTGTTAGGCAATAACAATATAATATTATTAATATCCACATATAATAAGTTGTGTACATATATACATGTTTATATGTCTGTATATATTCCTCTATGTGCACGTATATGTATGTATACCAGTGTTACAAGATTTGGACTTGCCTCGGACTCGGCAAGCCGATTTTTGAGTCGGACTCGAACTCGGAGCCCAGACTCGCCCAAGACTTGGCAAATAGAAAAACCCAAGAAATTTAGAGATTTTTAAGAATTTAAAGCTTGGTTCATGCACCTTTTAGTAAATAAACCTTAAAGACGCAATAACATCATCAAATAGAAATTACTATGATCCCATACACAAACATACATCGATCACATAAGTATAAACGCAAGTTTTAGTTGAAGGAAATAACACATTCAGATATATAAATATTGTCAAATGTATACAAAACTCGTGGAATATGAAATCCATGGTATCAAGACAAATATCAAAACTAAAAATATAAGTCTATGGCTTAGAAGAGTTTGGATTACTCATCCCAACATCACGACAAGTCATGCGCTAGTGTCTAAGATAGGTCCTAGATGGTGATGTAGCCATGATATTTGCTTGCGTCTCAATGATTAGTATGTATATTCAAGTGAGGAATTTATTATTAAAATTTTATTGTAGCCTTCAAGACTGCATGTTTTGTTGTCTAATGTATGGAACAAGATAATCCTTGATTATGGCTTTGACTGTGAAAGACGCAAAGATTTGCAATGGGGGATATGTATTTTGTACGTTTTATGATCATGATTCATCATTGGCCTATAACATGCTTAGACCTATAGTTTGATGAGAGTTTGGGGGAAACACCCCAATGGGGTTGAAGGGCAGTGCCCTTCGTGGGGGTCTAGGGGCAGCGCCCCCAGTGGGGTCAAGGGGCAACGCCCCTTGCGGGGGTCTGGGGGCAGCACCCCCAGCGGGGTCGAGGGGCGCTGCCCCTTGCCCTGGGCGTGCTCCTTGTCGCGATACAGGGCGGGGCCAAGCCCCTGCCACCAAACCCAAATGAAGACCTTCAAAACCACACAAACCTTCATGGCGCACACCATTTAATTAAAAAAATTGTAAACGAAAGATTGAAATTTTCTTTTTAAAATAAACATAAAATGCCTGAGTCTGAGGCATGAGACTCGGCGAGTCTGCCGAGTCTGGCGAGTACTCGGCAGCCGAGTCTCTGTGACTCGTTTAGGGTCACCCGCCTCGGGACTCGCGAGTACTCGCCGAGTTTGGGCGAGTCTTGTAACACTGATGTATACCATATCGATGCATCCGTATGGCATATCCATTAGCCAACTTACGCTTGTATTGATATGTATATACCTATGGATACGTGTATATACTATACACATGTATATATGTTCACTTCCAATTACTTACATCCATTCACATTACCATCATAATGATCGTAATACCACAAAATACAAAGATAAACATCACTCAAAGCATGTATAAGTAAGCAAGACTCCTATTGCAATTGTACAAGCTATGGATGACTTACCTAAAACCCCAGTAAACTGACTCAGTTTACTCAATCTAGGGTGTGTATGCTCAGATAGTTCACATTACCGGTTAACCGACCAAGCTCCTCTCCCGAGTGATACTTCCCCTCCCCTTGGAGATTGAACTTTACCCTGCAACCACTAGCCCATACCTTAGCAGTCCTTTGTTCACAACAATAAGCAGCATATATATATATATATATATATAAACATCTTCAAAGTTAGAAAAAGAATACTTCAATAACCACGAATAACATCAAATGATACAACATCAAATGAGATAACATGCATATTGATAACAAGGTACAAGCATCTCCAGAGTCCACATTACATTTATATTTACTCTATATAGTAATAGTGAATAGTAACCTCACAATTTGGGATGTAACAAAGAATTTTGGGGTCCCCAAATAATAAAAGAGAAAAGAAAAGAATGTTGAATGATATAAAATTATAAATGCCTGAGAATGCAGTGCCTTAAACTTTTAAGCTATGGCCTTGGCCCTGATGAGACAAGGGATTTTCATCCGATAAACAGTCAGATTAGACAGCTATAAGCATGCTTGAAATGAAGCATTGATGTCTGATCAAGGCATTGACAGATATTTATGCAATTCTATGCTATAGTATTTACTGTAGAAAGGCTATCATTGAATAATTCAACTGGTTGTCTCTTTTCCACTCAGAGTACAAATATGAGATCAGACCATCCTTATCTCAGCAAATCATAGACATGACTCTCCAGGGACCCAGATTAAATGGCAGCATCTCAAATGAAAGATTATTCCAAGATTACATGATTACATATCGATAACACTAAATTACGAACATTATTCAGATTCTCAATACAAACAAGTTATTTCGTATTTATGGAGGACAGTCTCTTAGCTGCATTTGTTAACAAATATTTATGGAAACCTAAATTCTTGCTGATCAAACTCTGGGTCTTGAGAAGGAAATTTGTAAAATTTTAAAATACTGAAACTTTTAAGAATACAGTAGGGTACTTTTGGGAGCGCCCAGGCAGCCCTGGGTTCCCTGTGGGTCCACTCCCGGACCCAAAAGCTCCTGGAGCGGGCATGGGAGCCTAAACCAAAGAACCCGGTAACATAGGATTTAGGAATCTAATGCAACATGATCTCTAATGTAGTGGTCAAATATTATAGACTGGCAACAATGGTACATGTAGTGCCATATCTATGTGTATACACTCATGGACATGCACACAGCCACACGAATTTCAAATTTTTAATATTATGAACAAAACAGAGGCATAAAAGATAACCTCAGGCATTCTAATTTCTATCTAATATAGCAAGTTTGCAGCTATGATTTAATTTTAAACAAAAATGTACATTCAAGCAAACACCAATATAGTTTCTATTGGTCAAGTGACAAAATTCATGGATAATAGCAATGGAGATCGAAATCAGTATTGTGTATGCAATGAATCAGCAGTGATACATGACAACTTACCAAGTTTGTCATATTTAATAATGTCAGATTTTAAAAAAATTGCTACAATAGCTAAGAGGCATATGAACTATGAGAAATAAAATAAGTGCTAGCATATATTCAAAATCATCTGCCAACTGTACTCTAGAATGGGATACTTATTCAGATCTTCAAATGATTCTACTTTGCCTCTTATCTTCCTCTGATGATTGATGTCTAGTCGAGAAGCTATCTGCATCCTCTTGAAGGACCTCAATGAGCAACTCATCATCGCTATCATTTGTTGAGACCCTTTAATACCACATACCACTATTACCTGATTGGTTTTTTGAGGGCTTCTTGGGAGGAAAACGAATTTTCTCCACCATTTGGCTTCCTAGCCTGTTATATTCCACTGTGTGGACAAAAATGTAGTTGCATACAAGAGCACAGAAATGAGAAACAAAAGACAAGAAATAGAATCAAAATGTGACAACAGGCATGCAGTCAGATTTGCTGCAGCTTGGTTGGTGGAAAATCCAAAGCAATACTAAAACTGAGATGGGGAAAATGCTACACACCATTACAAACTGAGATGAGGAAAATACTATTCTTAAAGCTGTAAGAATCTGGCACAGTTTTGCTCTAGTACCATTGAAAAATCTGGCCCAAATTTGCTTTGATACCATCTAAGATTTGCTTAGATGCCTATGAAGTCACCCAAGATATTATGCAAAGAACTAGTCAGATTACCAGATTACGTAAGAGAACAGAAGATTGGACAAGTAACTCAATGGCTATTCCATATCAATGAGGATGCAAAGTACAATAGTGCAGTGATGTGTAAGAGATGTACAATCAATAAACCAACAGAATTTGCAATCTATGTGTAAAGGAGGTTGCAGTTATGGGAAATGCAACTAAGAGATGAGAAAAATGCTACCCATGTAGATGAGGATGAAAACATACTGACCAACATAGGGAAGTGCATACTCAACCACCTTTATTAAATGATGCAAAAAAGCAGTCAAATAGTACAATAAAACATTCAATATAGAGTTAATCTAAATATAACTCTACCTATGTAAGTTTAACCCAAGATGTATTAGATGCATTAGAAATGTATTTAGCGTCTATGTGCACACATACACAAACACCCCTCATTGAGTGTAGCTTAGGTGGGCAAAGATGGTTCTTGAAAAATGTGTAGTCATCTTAGGTACCCATATACAAAATGATCCCCTCCCCCCGTCCCACCAAAGAAAGAGAGAAAACCCCTAATTGTAGAAAAAAACTTCCCCAAGAAGAGAGAGAAGAGAAGTCTTGGTAGCCCTCTAGAAAGAATAGCCTCCTAAACTTACAACAATGCTCACGGATGAAAGCCCCACCAAAGGAGAGCAATGATGCAAATATTCTCGTAATGAGTGCTGAAAGAGGTCTCTTTGCATCAAACAATGCATCTCCTCTTTGGAAGAAAGAAACCCTATGTTGTATATCTCGTGAATTCCCAGTCAAGAGCTGAGATGAAGGGAGGAAATAAGATGATCTCTAGAAATCGTTCAAAATTTGTGCATGCCAATGTTGAATGGAGATTGGATCTGATTTGATGATTAGATACAATTGCAAGACGTGTCACCATGAAAGCATTTTGAGGTGGAGAGAGAACATGATGGTTTACATGTACCGTCATTACATCTAGAGAATGTGATGAAGCTTCATGAGAGTTCTCATCAAATAGGAGAACAAGCTCCATAATAGTGTCGTCAAAATCCCAAAGATGAGATTTTACAAACAAATGTGAAATATCTAGTATATATTCATGCTAATGTGATGGATTGTGTACACATGTATGCTCTTGTTGAAGAGAGTTGTAAGAAGTTAAGACTAGTGTAGCAACAATAATAGAAATCTCAATACAACCCATTTGTGAAATTCTAGAAAACATGACAATTGAATGGAGGACGAAGTGGATCTCCAAACAATTGTGAGATGATTTTCCAAGTAGTATATGGGCACTTAGTGTGTTTGAGGTGATGCTTTAAAATCCTAGGAAAAGTACGACATATTAATTTGTAGACTTTGCCATTTGTTTGATGCTATTCAACTTTTTGAGTATAATCGCTTGGCTTAGGATTGATATTGTGGAGTGTGAGTAGGAGGTCCTATGATTTGATTTGACAACTAAATGGTGGAATTTGATACCAAAACTCACAATGCAAGCCCCCAAATTCAGTCAATCAAAGGACTTCCCAGCAAAACATATGTTGGCACTTTATAATTAGCGCATTTACAATTGCCGCTTGCTAGGAATCTTGGAATGGTCTTGATCTTGGTTTTTATAGTTAAAAAACAAGCCAATGAGTTAAAAGTACAGTTTTGAAGCAATATGAGAACAAACTAAGACCCCCATTGCAAAGCATGCGAAAAACCCTAATTAAAAAAAAAGTATTTGAAATTGAGTTTGCATGAACAAGAATGAAGCCACAGAAGTTCCTAAAACAAGAACTATTTAGCAAAAGTTTGGTAAAATTTTAAAATTTGGAAACTATGCATACCAAAATCAAAAAATGATTTCACCACTGTGTAGCCGTCAAAAAAATAGCTAGGATTAATTTTATTCACCTTAATTAGAGTCCAGATGAGTGAGAATGAGTCTCTCAAAGTCAGAGTGTCAAAACGAAAAAACTAAAAGTGAAGGGTTGGGTCCTTGCAATCTTGTTCTAACATTAGCATGCTGTGGCATTGGTAGAGGTGACATGTGGTGGGTGTTGGTGCATGGGTGATGTGGCATATGAGGACACACGGTGCTAGTTGGTAGTGACATGTGGCATAAGAATGATGTTGGAACACAACAATCTACTGAGAGGGGGGCGGGGGTGAATTGGTAGATCAATTAAAACTAATTCCTTTTAGCTCTTTATGCAGATTTGCTAAACAAACAAAGAGATAAACATAGACACACACAAAAGCCCATAACACAAGATATACGTGGAAAACCCAAGATGGGAAAAACCACGGTGTCAAAAGCTGCTTGAGTCTATTGCTCAAATCCAGCATCACAATGAAATCTTCTGATTACAATGTTTAAAGGCACCAACCCTAAGGAGACACCAATCCCCTGGTTTTAGAAGCACCCACTCCAAGGAAGCACCAACTCCCTACACTAAACACCTACCTAGTTATCTGATGGCACCCACCAGTCAAATTTACAATGACAATATTACAATTTTTTCTATTGAACACAATTCAATGTTGCAACTCTATTTGCAATTGCTCAACTCTTTGCTACAATCTCTGCGACTTAAATTTCTGCTTTGCACCTCTCTCGTTTTGCTCTGCACCTAGAAAGGCAAACCCTTGATGATGTTCTCTACTTTTGTTTGGGTTTCACTCTATCTCTGCATGTGCATTCTCTGTCCGCTTCTTAGTTCTCTCACACTCCTACATGCATACACACACTTAGCCAAAATCTGATTGTCTATCATCTCATGAATTATTCGAGAAAAGCATTAATTCCTCGAGCCACACACTATCATCATCAAATTCTGATTTGTTGAATTTTCCAAACATGGCAACTTGCAGAACCCTAAAATTAATATGCATTTAATGCCATATTCTTGTATACTCGATTTGATTCTGATCTCGATCACCTTTGTAGTTTGTGTTGTTGCTCTACACATCCTTTTGCCAATCAAATATGTCGTTGGAGCAGTTGAACCAATTAAATTCATTCACTATGTTGGTTTACAGTCGAAACCCTTGTTCACACTGTCACAATCGTTGGAGGTCTTCAACTTTAAACTTGGACCTTTGATCTGAGCTCTTCGTGCCACCATCCATTGATCTCCTTCATCTAATCCAACTTTAAAATGCAACTGTTGGATTAAATTCCTTTAAACATGCGCCTTTGATCACCATCACATTCACTTAACGTATCGCAACTTTGCCTAGGGCATTGGCCTTCATTTCCATGATGTGAAGTAGTTTGCGATCACCGTCCGATCACCATCTCATGATCTCTGTCTTTGAACTCCCATCACATTCTCTTTGCCTAACGCAACTTCGTTTGTGTGCAAAGGATGTTATTTGCGATATGAATAAACCACACGATGCAATAGAAAACTTCCACCTGTCTTATAGAATACATGTCCACCTTATCGCTCCATCGCCCTTATTAGAAGGGGACCTGTTGACGTGTTTTTTATGACAACACCAACACAGAATAAAGTTGTCCAACGGTCACTCTATTCCCTCTTGATCAAAGTGTCCCACATGCTAAGATTGCTTGAAAGTTCATGTGTTCGACTCCAAGGTTCCTTTTATTGCGAATAGACTCAGTTGGTTGATGTGTTTTGCTGGATTATTCCAAGGGGACTTACGTAGTTGTTCGATTTTGTGAAGCAATTAGGACATGAAAGATTTGACAATATTGTTCTGGTATCTGGACTGACCCGAAAAATGCTGAATTTAAAGGGAATAAGGATAGAAAGTCTACAATCTACTTCTAAAGGGTGGAATGTGAAGATCAATTCGGACAATCTTCAAACCAAACTCCGCTTTGCCTCCCTTCGGACAACTTCCACAAAGTTGGTGCAATCTTCAAAGGATGAGAGAAATATTCAAACCATGACACAACATGTTCATACCATCACAACGATGCATATGGACATATGAGCCACAATCGAAGTTAAGCGCTATTACTCCAGTTGACCACGCAAGGCGAACCAGCCGTCAGCAAGTCCGCTAGTGGTATGGACGAGAGAAGACTTGCTCAAATTAAACACCACATTCCACAGCTAACAACTACTTGCATGAAATGAACGTCTATTTTACTCTATCTACCTTGAATTGGAAAGATGAAATGGCCTCGCTAGCTACTCATAACAAAGAAGAAATCACCAAGCAATGAAACTCTTTGTATTATGAAAAGTGTTCACAACAACCGTTTACAAAACTTTCAAAGGAAAGTTTTCTTCCCTCCTCAATCTAAGCTAACTTCTAAGCTCTACTCTCTAACTTCTATCTCCAATACTCTCTAGCTCTGATCTGAAGTCTAATTCTAATTCTAATAATTACAAATGAGGGGGGATGCCCCTTTTATAGCTAGCCCATTTCAACGGACGGCTCAAATTGAATTACAATGAAGGGCTCAGATCGAGCCACCTATGCCCTGATTAGGGTTTCTGCACTAAAAACCACCACAGAGAGGAGTGGACAATGAATGCACAGAATATTCTCCACTCCCCTGTAGGAATCATAATGAGCAATTAATGCCCACTACCATCATCAAGAAGATCCTCATCCATGAGAGCGTTCCCATTAGCCTTCTCTTGGATAGCAAACTTGATCAACCGGGCCAATACCGATTCAACCTCCTGGGCAGAAATCGGTGGAATGTGGTTGAGCTGGAAGTCCAAGACTGCTACCGTCTGACCGTGTCGGATGTAAGACTTCCTCCATGCCGCTAAGGCGTCCTGGGTATGCTGAATAATACTAGAGAAAGTGGAGACATTCTCAAAGTCATCCAGGACAAGCGACCTCGCAGCTGAGAAGAACGGAGCCAGTTTATCTTTCAAGCCATCAGCAGTTATTTCCTCTGGGGCCAACTTTCTAGCAAATATGGCTTCTAATGTATTAAGGACTCCTTCCAAGATGTTACCCATTGCTTTCCTCACTCTGGCTGAATCTGACCTTGCTGCATCGTGAAATCCACGGCCTGTGACCACCGAGGAGTACCAACTGGTGAAATCATACCTGTCACCATCCTGAATCACACCTCCATCCACCAAAGTTTGTAGAGGTATATGCATCAAAGCCCCCAAACGAAGTACAGTCTTCGTCTGATAGATGCGGGTATCGCCCCAGGCCTGATCCACCATGTCAATCCGTGCCAAAATACTTGAGGCCTGCCGATAAGCATTGGCGAGGTCCTCCATGAATTTCCTTGTCTCAGTACGAACATGGCTAACCCACTTGTCCGCTTCCGTTTCCATCTTCTTTAAATCCTCTAAGCCGACAACTAACTCCCTCGGAAGCTCTGGTGGACGTTCTACTGTTGGGTTTGCCGGTTCACCTGGACGTGCTAGACTCTGCACATATCCTATCAAGGTTTTGTGCTCCTTCTTCAATTTCTTATACTTCCCTTCCGTGCGGAGCAACTGATCCTTCAGCGCCTGATAGGAGTTATCGAACTCCTCGACAATTTGGGCTCCCGTAGGACGACCCAACTCCACGGTGGTGATCACATAGTTCTCGGGCCTCTCCTCGGCTCGATCATACTCCTCTCTCGGAACAGCCACCTGAAGCGTGCGAGAGCCTGACTCATCAGTCGAGATCTTTGAAAACTTCTTGGCCTTTTTCTTTCCTGGTGGCGCACTGATCCTCCTAAGGAACTCCTCCATCTCGATGGCTGGATCCGTACCATCCTCGGGTTCTCTTCTCATTCTGTCTAAAAGCCAATCCGGCACCGTCTGCTGCGGATTGCAAACGACGAGGGGCTGCTCTTCTGTTGCCTCCACCTCGTGCACTTCCTCTCTTCTTGCACTGCTCTGCTCGGGCTCATCATCTTCCACGAGCTGTGTATCTCCTGACCCTTGGGTCCCCTGTTCTGTGTTTTCCTCTTCCTCCAATGTCATGTCCAACATCTGTTGGAAACGAGTGTCAGCCACTGTTTCATCTTCTTCTTCTTGTTGGCCAGCCCTGGATACACTGACGCTTATACTATCTGATTCTCGGATGTTGGGTTGATCCACCTCCTCAAGCTCCCGCTCTTCACCCAATCCTGCCCTCTGATCAGCAAACAATGAAATCACTCTCAAACTCGAAGACCGAGTTTGTGAGTGCATAGGTGATGCTTGTTCCATCCTCAACGGTATCGGCTGGGTTGGTACTTCTACTTGTGCTTCCGGTGTTTGAGCAACCTGTTTTCCCCTTTTCACCGATAGCGGCCTTGGGTCACCCATCAAGCTATAAGTAAGGGCGATCGATCTGCTCTTAAGTCTGCATACATGTCTATCGACCCAAGCCCTTGTGAAAGTCAACACCGGAATAGAGAGTGTGTCCAAGTCCATGATTTCTGGCTCGGACCAATCAAGTGGTGGGACCGAAGTATCCCTGACTGAACCATAGTCGGGTTGCATAACGTTGACATCCTCTTCCACCTGGTCGGGAACTGGAATGATCTCACATTCCCTGATCAATTTGAGGGGAAGCCTGGAAAACATCCTTTTCCTTATCTCAACCTCATCAACAGCATTTGCCCAAAAGTCTTCAATGTGGGCCTTGTGTCGGTACTCAACGTTCTGTATCATTTGGATGTTTCTGTACGGATCAAAATCCTGTCTGCCTGTGTGATACGATAGATGATAGAATTGCAGCTCATCCTCTGCCTCTCGAGCTGCCTGCAAGGAGGGACACACCTCAGTGGAATTTCCCATGGCAATAGGAAAGTCAAGTCCACCCTTCTTCTTCTTTTTTGAATCTTATCATAGGCGATCAACTGCCTAGATATTTCCAGCATTATAATGTGATCGGTGGGGTACCTCGGTAGCCGGTATGGATACGAAGTGAACCCCTGCAGCCTAATGTAAGTGAATTTCGGAAATTGGATGAGCCAATATCCGTATTCCTCGATCAATGCTTGTGCCTCTTTGGATACTCTTTGCTGCGTTCTCCGCTGAAGGGTCCTCGTGATGTGCATTGTGAATGCATCATTAGCCCGTTTGTAACTGGCAGGGTTAGCTAGATGCAACTGTGTGCAGGCCTCATGGATTTTGAACTGATCAGGTGCACAGCCTATCGGCTCCTTGTATGTAATCCCTCGATACTTGGTCATTCTTGCCAGCATATATATCACATACGAGCTCATGTAAAAGGTTTTCGTCCCCCTCAGGCTCCTGAACTGTTCATCTATGTTATCACTGATCATTCTTGCCCAGTCAACACATTCCTTTCCCTCCAATATGATCTCGATGAAGTAGAACATCCATGGCTCGAAGAAGTAGGCTTGTGCACTCCCATTTATTCGGCTCAGCATCATCATCAAGTCGCAGTATTCCTGTTTTACATCTTCGGCAATTATCTGCTTTGGGAGTCTAGTGCGAGGTGGCTTTGGCTTTTGCATCCAAACTCTGTTGATGACCGCAGCAACCCTCTCGAAGGAGGTGGAGTACATTTTATCCGCCCTCTCCTTTGATCTGTAGAGCATCTTTTCGGCAGTAGGAATCCCAAATGCCTCTTCGATGGCATCTGGCGTGAAGTTGGCAAGCAATTTGCCATCCGGCGAGACAATGGTTCTACGCTCCGGCTTGTAGTGGTTTGCACACTCCATAATTAGCTCGGGCACTGAATTGCTGGTGGAAAACCAGCGGCTGCATAGATACCACTCTTCATGATGTTATGTGCCGTGACTGATGGTTGATGGCCTCCCAGTCCGTACATCCTAGACTTGAGTGCATTTAGATTAAATGACCCGAGGTTGGTGTCACTTAACCCTGCCAGCTTGGAGACAATTGCCGACTTTGGAAGAAATGACTTGGCGAGCCTTTTAATCATTGCCTGCCGGGATGAGCTAGCCTTGGCCGTTTCGGTGTTTGCAGCTTTGCCTGCGGCTCTGCTTGTTCCTGCAACATCCTTTGCTCCAGCCATCTGCAAGAATAGGATAGAATAATAATAAGTTAGCTTGCAGATTTATAATAAAATAAAATGGCCTCCGAGACGGCTGCGGATGTGGAGTTAGCTTTTGAAAATAAAATTCTTCAACATAATTATCTAACTCCAAACCTCAAACTGTATAAAAGCTCTGAGCTTATAAAGAACCTTCCAGCAACTGCACTCTGACTGGCGAAGAAAAATTACAGCAAATTAACAACTTTCGGGAACTCGAACAAATAAAATCTGCAGCAACTCTTTTGCAGCTCAAAAAAAAACTTCCTCAACACTCCGAGAATAAGATCTTCAGCACATACTAAATTTCTGCAACTCAACACTCCGCAGCAACTTCAACAAATAAATCTTCCAGCAACTCCGGAAAACAACTTCAACCTTCAACCTTGAAATTGCAGCAACACACTTTGAGCTTTCGAAAGAAAGAGTCTTGGCAAATAAATTTTTTTCCAGCACTTCGCACTTTCAGCAACGCAACACTCCGAAATAAGATAAACTCTCAAAGAATTTCTCTCTTCAACCTCTTCGAAAATATTTCAATCTCTCAAGAGCTTCTTCAGCAACTTCAACTTCGAAAAATGTGAGGAGAAATGAGAGAAGAGACCGTTTAAATAATTCTTCTCGAAGAATCCTGCCAAGTAATGCTGGGGCTATTTTTAGCACCCTCTTCAATTTTCCACTCTCTTCGTTCGGAATCTTCTAATTCAAGCGTAGTAGTGGGCTAGTTGTCAGCCAGTCATTATGGCAGTTGCCACTAGTAATGATTCCTTGTAAAAATTCGAATTTTTCCTCTTGGTCTGCCAGTTAACTCTTGGTGATTTAAACAACTTGCGAGAAAAATCACTTGATTCGGTTTAAAATCCCACTTTAAAATCTCGCAGTGTTTAATTGAATTCAACTCGAAAAATTCGTGGGAGTTGTAAATTTATTTGCAACTTTTAAAATTTCTGTCATTTAAATCCTCGATTTCATAAAATTTGCCTTAGACATTTTAAATTTTCTCTAAAATATTCAACTCCGAGCGATTTAAAAATCACTTGCTTGCTCGAAATAACCCATCCTCTGAGACTTTACTTCCGTTAGGAAAATAATCTAGGCAAAACGAATCCCTTCTGAAAATATTAAAATTTCCCTTAGGAAATTAATTTTTTTCAACTCTGTCAACCCATGGGTGCGTTTTAAAGATGTTCATTTAATTTTCCGCCTGACACGGAAAAAATACTCATGAATGTTAATTCTCCCCCTTGAAAATAAAATTTCATGACTTCGCCCACTTGATTTAAATGCCTTTGGAAAATTATCTTCAATTCACATCAAGGGCATATTTTCTCTGGTGAAATATTTATTTCACTTAGAAAAAAAATAAAATTAATTCTTGACATTTTCTAACTCTGGCGTACTTGACCTCTTGGTATTATTTTTTTATACACCCCTCGCCCACATACTTAGAAATAAATTTAAATCCTCACTCCTTGGGCATATTTCTTTCTCATTCAATTTTAAATTTCCATGCCTTAGAAATTTTCAAGGCTCTATCACTTCAACTTGGGCGCATTCTATAGGTGGAACTTTGATTTTTAAATGCCTTAGGCGTTTTCAGCCTTCCAATTACCTTGGGCGCATTCACTACTTCAAGCTCTCATTTTGCCTTAGCAAATTTTCAAAGGCTTTATTCATCTTTTGACTTGGGCGCATTTACTTGTTGGAGATGGGCGCATTTCTCATGTGCTGGTTTAACTTCGTTGCCTTAGAAATTCCTGAAAACAAACTTTTCTCAATGGCGCAAATGGACTTAGGAAATTTTGCTTGCTTGATCCAGGCTTGGGCACATTTGACATATGCTACTCACACTTCATGCCTTAGACGTTTTAAGTCTCCAGCAACCTTGGGCGCAAATAGCTTGGGAAGCTTTTGTTTTCATCATGGGCGCATTTTCATGTTAGAGCTTCAAGTTTCAACACTTGAAAACTTTTCCTCACCTTCACTTCCCTCCAGGGCGCATTTTAGGTGGCAAGCTTTCATTTTAAATGTCTTAGGCGTTTTCAGCCTTTCAATTACCTTGGGCGCAAATAGCTCCTTCTACTTTCATCCTCAGTGCCTTAGACGTTTTACCTTTTACACTTGAGGTGGGCGCATTTTGGAGGGTCTACTTTTGTTCCATGCCTTAGTTTATTTTTCACTTTTTCTCCTTCTTGAGGGCGCATTTCATAGGGTGAACTTTCATTTTGAACTTAGGCATTTTTCAATCCCCTTAGCTTATGAGCGCATTTAGCATGGTGGGCTTCAAGTTGAGGGCGCAAATGGGGGTGGCTACTTTTGTTTCATGCCTTAGATTTTTCTAGGAGGTGGGCGCAAATCACACATGAGCCTTCAAGTTGAGGGCGCAAATACACATGGCTACTTTCATTTTGTGACTTAGACAATTCCAAGTTTCTCATCCCTTCTTGACTTAGCTTGGGCGCATTTGCTAGGGTGAGCTTTTGCTTTCTCACACTTAAGCGTTTTTAACTTCATTACCTCCATGGGCGCAAATGAGGGGTGGTGCTTTTATTTTTGCCTTAGACAATTTTTGAAGTGTCTTCAACAACTTGAGGGCGCATTTTGACTAGCATGCTTCCATTTTGTTGCCTTAGGAAATTTTCAAGGCTTTCATTAATCTCTTAAGGTGAGGGCGCATTTGAGAGGGTATGCTCTCACTTTCCAGACTTAGAAATTTTTTTATACCTTTTGCCTGCCTTCGTCTTCATCGTCTATTTTGGGCAAGTCAGGCTATTTTTAGAAAGTCCCTTGATTTTCGACCCCTATAGCTCCGTTTTGCCTGAAAATTTCACCATCTGATCTTCTTTGCCCTATGAACCTGTTTTGCTAGTCCTCTGCCCTGACTTGCTATTTATAGCCACCTGCTATTTATAGTAAGTTCTTGACTTTCTGACTACAGTAGCTCCGTTTTGCCTCAAAATTGCAACGCCTGATCCTGAGAACTTGAGTGTCGCTCTGATGCCAACCTCGGGTGCAGACTTGCTATTTATAGCCATGCCTTGACTTACTAAAAATAGTAAGTTCTCCGATTTCGCTCAGATTTTGCCATCCGGTACCTTGAAGTGTGCTGATGTTGGTGAGGTGCTTCGTTTTGACAATTTCTGGATTTCACCCCCTATAAAAGTGGAAACCCTAATTTGACCTGCATGTATCCCGAACGGTCTCCGTTTGACTTCGTTCCCTCCGCATGTCGTTTTGCCTGCTGAACTGGAGTGTTAGGCGGTTGCCAGAGTGTACCTGCTAAAAATAGAAACTGCCTGAAAAGGTGACTCATCCACTGCCGGATGATTTTGCATGTCATATTGCCTGTGGGATTTCAAGAAACCCAGAAAAACCCAGAAAACTGGTCTGCATGCATGTACTGGCTAAAAATAGTAAGTCCTCGAAATTTTGATCTCCTCCGCTCGCATGTCACACTGTTGCGTAGCTCTTGAAAAACCCAGAAGTAATCTCTGGACATGCAATGAAGAATCATATGTTTGACCCCTGAAAATGGCTCCTGAAGCCCGAGCTGCTAAAAATAGCAAATTGTCCGATCTGGCTCACAATTTACGTGCAAGCAGCTTGATGTTACCTGAATGTGGTGGAACTGACAGAATTCCAAAATTTCGACAAAATAGCCCCAAATTGAATACTTACTAAAAATAGCAAGTTGCCGGAATACAGTGAAAATTTAATGGGACCCTGTCGGAAGCTTTGTGATTGCTGTACTAAGCCTGGATTTCAATTTTATAACTCAGTTTGACCTTAAATAAGCCTGAAGGATGAAAACCCTAATTACACAGACTTTAACCAATACTTCAACCCAGGTCAAATGACGGGACATCCCCGGAAGGACCAGAGATAGAGAGAGAGACGCACTAACCAAAGCCAAAAGACCAGAATGGAGCAGAAATTAGGGGGTCCCCATCTTGGATGGGGTGATGTGTGAAAAAGGTCACAACAGGACCCACCATATCTTCATCGCTAACTTGTAGTGTCTCGCATTTTAGCTTGGCGTAGTGTTATTCACAACTGTGATGTGATTAACATGAGCGATGCAATTGTATCTAGCCACTTGTCCCTGATTACGTTAAACTCCACTAACTTTCTCTTCCATCGCATATCGTTGATATGAGTTGCATGGTTAAACACAAAATGCGATGAGTTGAAGTCTTGTGATGTAATGTCAGCTGTCGATCTCCAAGGACCTCTGCGCAGATCGTTGATCTTTGAGTATCGCACATCACAAATCGCTTGCCTTACTTTTGCTTCACAACAACGATGTGAAGCAATGATGCGTTGACCATTGGATCTTCATCGTTTGTTCTCAGCCATTGATCCTTCCTTATTGCATATCGTAGTTTTGCCTTGGCCGATGTAGATACAAATCGCGATGTGAAAGACACATTTGATAGCTATTGGATCTCCCATCGTTTATTCTTTACCATTGATCTTCTTCATCGCATATTGCAGATAGCCTAACTCCCTTTTGCTTCACAACTGCGATGTGAAGCAGTGATGGGATAGCTCAGATGTGTCCTCGTTGATGTCACACTGCACTAGTATTGCATATTGGTAAAGACTCTTGTCGAGGTAACCTTCAAAATGCGATGCAGACACTACATGCGATGGCCGTTGATCTTATAAGAGCCGACCTTCACCACTGATTATCTTCATCGCACATCGCTCAAAGCATATGTCGAGGTAAGCTTCATAAGTGATACGAAGACATTGTGCGATAGCTGTTCAATCATCCATGCTTCGATTTTCACTGTTGATCACCTTCATCGCATATCACGTAAACACTAGGTCACAGTGAAACACAAAACGCGATATGAAGGAGCATTGCGATAGTCGTCCGATCTTCAATCACTGATGCACATCGTTAGATATTTCGAAGAACATATCGCACATCGCAAAAGTGAATAGCATATGAAGAGTGTTAAACGCGATGCGAAGCCGAGGTGCGATGCACACAAAACTCCGCCAATCGGTAGCGCCAAGTAAAGGGGGCCGGTCTCTCGATGACACCGATGGCTTAAGTGATGACTTATGTGACCTGCTACCGCCAATCTCCAGTCAACACACAAACATAAACTCTGTGAAAGCACCATGACTGCAACACTTAGGGTTTATTTGTAAAACCCTAACTCTGTTAGAGAGTAGAAATAAAACAATTTTGAGCACCATTTATGTCTTCACGATCTGCAAATCACATCAATGGAAAGCTCTCGAAAAACCCACATCAGTTTTGGAGCCTAATTTCTTCTTTGATTTCTAGAAGTGATCTTTGCAATAACATGACAACATTGCAACATTTGAGCAACTTTGCAATATCTGCAAAACATGCTCTTCTCTCCATCATTTTGCACCAACTCTTCCAAACACTGATCCACTGAGCTCAAGTGACCTGCAGGTTTCTCTTGATGTGCCGTGACATCAATGACACCTTTTGACATCAATGCCAACATTATGCCAACAAATGATTGACATGTGGGCATA
This sequence comes from Sequoiadendron giganteum, assembly GCA_007115665.2. NCBI lineage: Eukaryota > Viridiplantae > Streptophyta > Pinopsida > Cupressales > Cupressaceae > Sequoiadendron > Sequoiadendron giganteum. Next base: position 540,282,397 of record CM021101.1, read on the forward strand.
CCAGTGGTGACACATGGCACATTTTGAGTGAGGACAAGTGGTGTCACATTAGGCTAACACATGGTTTGTGTAGATTAGCGAAAAGATGAGAGACCATCGACAAATAAGGTTCTACCATGTGGCAATTTGTTGCAAGTCAGAGGCACTAGGGATATGTTATCTTTGGCATTTGGGAAACCATTGGCCCATTGTGAAATTGTTGTGGTTGTTTGGAAATCGTATTGCAGAGCAGATAACTACTATTAAATGTCGAAAAATGTCCAATCGGGGCTCAAAACCATTGGAATGCAATCAATAAATAGTCAATAGAGTTGAAGCTGAACAAAGTAGTGAAGTGGGGTGAAAGTTGAGTGGGGGTGGAAACAACAAATAGTGTAGGAAGATAGACATGTGCAAAGGGAGAAGGGCATAGAAATTAGCTTTGCATATAGGTCTAAAGGAGAGTAGACTTAAAGCTGTAGAGGAAGAGGATGTCATAGGTTTGGAGGCTTTAAAGCAATTTGCTTAAAATGTGGAAGCATATCATCAGGCGTTTATTGAGAGTAAGGTTAGTCAGAGAAAATAGTGCATGTAACATAGGCCTATGAAGAGAGTCTAATAGAAAGTACAACTCCAAAGCATGGTGTTGATCAAGTTGACCAAAGAAAAAAATGAATAATGGATGTGGAAGAGCATATTTTGCACCAAATGCAAGCCAGGTGGTAGGTGTTGCAAGGTGATAATTGATGGAGATAGTACATACAACTTGGTGTTTGCAAACTGGGGTTAAAATTTGTTGCACACTTCACAAGAGACAAATCCTCTTTGTCATAAAAGGGACAACTCTTTGTGATATAATTGTGTAAGGTTGCATTTTGCATTGGAGGTTATGTGGATGAGTTATGGCGCAATGTGATCCTAATGGATGCATTCCATGTGTGTTGGAAAAGATGTGTGGGTATATGACAAAAGCACAATTTATGATGGGTGGAAGAACACACACCTTTAACATCATAAAGGGCAGTAAAAAGTTTGATTTGTTGTTGATGCAAGCAAAAGAAGGTGTGACAAGTTGATTGATGTTTGGTAGCGAGGATTTCTTAAGGAGGTGAGGAATATAGAGGAGTATCATGTAGTAGCATTCACATTTGTCCAAGGGGGGAAGGTGTTGTAGAGATCAAAGGAACTAGATATTGCAGAGATCAAAGGAACTAGATGTTGCAACACTATTCAAGGAGCATGGTGATTTCATCATCAATAAGATGTTGGTGGGATTGTTGCTAATGCAAAGTATCTCACATTGTATTGATTTGATTCTAGGTGTTAGTTTGCCAAATAAGATATTGCACATAATGAGTGCATAACTTAATGTTCATGTAGAAGAGTTGCTTGAAAAAGGCTTGATCAAGGACAATATGAGCCCTTACATAGTGCTTGTAGTACTTGCACCGAAGAAGGGAGGGAACAAAGAATGCGTACAAAGTCTAGAGCAATCAACAAGATCACTTTCAAGTACTGGTTTCCATTATTGTGAATGAGAGACTTGTTAGATTGTGTGCTGGAGCACACTACTTTTTTGAAGATTGACCTTAAGAGCAGTTATCATTAGATTAGAATTAAAGAAGGGGGTGAGTGGAAGATAACATCTAGGACAAAGTGTGGCTTGTATGAATGGATGGTGATGCCGTTAAGGCGTTTAGAGTCAAAATGTGGATTCATCACACTTTTCCCTCTTGCTTTGCACTTTGTTTATTACCATCCTTTTATAAACATGTTTGATGATCATCTTGGCCATTCTACAATCCTCTAGCTAGTGCTCTTCTTCCATTTTGAGGCCTACTCCGCCCTTCCATTGTTGCATGCCCTCACTTAGACTCCACTTATCTTGGACATGAGTGCTCGTGCTAGTGTTTTCCTAGACGTGAGCATGCACACTATTGTCTCTTGTGTTCATATTATGACTTTTCTTTCCTAAACATTTCCTCTTTCACTATAATCTTAACCCTAGCTAGTCTCCATTGGATAGAATTGATCAGTAAATACATCACATGTTTGTAAATGGATTCTTAAGGGAAAATGAAGCAAGAAGAATCTAGGGCATATGAAGTAGCACTTACACCTATTAGCTTCACAAACTCTAGTCAGTAGACATGGACACCCTAGACCAATAGGACCTCCATTAGAGTTGTATTCTTTGTTGCAGGCACCATCTTCTTCCTCATCCACACTTAGTCATCTACACATGCCAAGCTTCAAATACCAAAACTAATGAATCAACCTTGAGATCTAACTAGGGCAGAGCCCAAAAATGGCTTTTGAGCACCTCTTTTTTCCATAGAGGTAGGTTGCAAGATGGAGTAATGTTTCATACAAGACACTAGCACTTGTGTGTAGGACATCAACACCTCAATGTGTAATATCCTCTTTTTCACGAGCATCAGAGTTGGGGTTTAGCCCATTTTCCTGACCCTCGTAGGCTAATAGTTCTGGATAGAGGGTTTCGTGGACGGGCACTTGGTTGTCAATTTGCAGTGAGGATCTTTGATGTATAGTGGTAGGGTGAATTGTGGCGTTTGGCATGATACTTGTGCTAAAATTTATGATACTCACCTTTAATTTCACCATCCTTGGCCTAGGGACCATGTGTCTTCAAAAGGAAGGGGTCACTTTATATTTTTCAGTTACTATTCATTCCTAAAGTGAAAAAAGAAATAACTTAAGTGAATAGTGCTCACTTTTATGAATAGTGTTTTTTTAATGCAAAAACTTATAAATAGAAGGAAAAGTTCGACCCTCTTGACATGTTGATCATTTTGCTTGAAGATACTTTGGTGTGTGACTTTGGAGGAAGAAGGAGGCTAGGGTTTCCTGATTTCTTGCAGTGGGTGAGCTTGGTGGGGCTTTGTTCTTCATCTTTGAGCTGCTTGAGGGTGTGAAACACCACCTTAAGGTTGCTGGTTAGTTTTTGGTTGCTTCATTTGGAGTCACAAGCTGCTGTTTGCAGGTTATTCGAGCCATTTTCAAGGGGGGTTTGGACTGCCATAGACTCCATTCACATTTGCACGGGAGCTGTTCGCTTTTGGAGCGTTTTGGGGCTGTTTTTGAAGAGCTACAGCCAGCCGCTTTTTCATAAGGGTTTATATCAGCAAATGAAAATAAAACGCCTCTCTTATGTGGCTACTATCTTTCCTTAAGGGGGCGCCCTTATCCTAGAAGACTTCCCATGCTGGATTTTTTTGGGAGAAGTTCGTTATTCGAGAGTTGTGTGCACTTCATTGTGGGTGGGTACTGTAGCAAGTTACTATTCATAGTGCTGTATGGCTGTAAGTTAAAGTATGGTTTATGAAATACTTAGTTTCGAATCTGATGTAAGTTATATATTGTAAGCATCTTATTATGTAATGAAGAAATTATATTTGGACACTGAAATGAGCAATGTACTCAAGTTGTTTCAGTAGCTTAGTTTATTTGAAGTTTCCCATTATATGCATATGCTTGTTAGTCCCATTCTAGCATTATTGGCAAATAAACTCGAAAATGAGAAGGAGAAATTAAACTGAAACAGAATTCAGACCTACAATTTCAGTGAAAATGAATCAGCAGAGTGGCAGAACACTACACAATGTGTACACTAGCACAAGATCTTGCAACAAGAGTCCTCAAAAGAGGACCATAGCAATTATCGCTGAACAAAAACTTCTAGAATCTATCTTTATATTTTCAAGAGCTCCTATAGTCAGCTTTTCAGGCATCTTTGGCCATTTGCAGCCACCAAACCAAACATGTTGTCGTTATTCCTTAAATATTTCTTTTGCTAGTTCTAGTGCAACCTCAACTTAGTAATTTTTCGTTTGTCTAAAATCTGAAATGAAATGCTGAAAGATTTTATTATTGTTGTAGCTTTAGGTTTTACATAAACAAAGAGAATTACATTGTGATTAGATTTAGATATACACTAAAAGTTTATTCAAACATTTATTTCTTATCTGCATTTTAGTGAACCTGACATTTTTATACTTGCAACTTTCTTCCTTCAATAAAAAGAAGAGACAAACTTCTTTTTTTGAGTGCTGCTTGGAATTCTATCCATAACCATAAGGGAGAAAAATGTTGGCCTTAAGTCGACTCATTCTCGCTCAACCCTCCTTTCTCTCCCAAACAAACATAAAAGCCGCAATCCTTGAAGTCATTCTCTTCTTTATTGTGTCTAAAGACATCAAAACTAGTCTTAACCTCTTTCATTCACATTCCTTTGTTCTTCTCTAGATAGACATACAATCCCCCTCCACATGACACTTTCTTTTTACTTGTACTTTAGTAATTAACCTACCTTCATCATTGTAGCCTAAGCTTCTCCCACTTCACACTACCCCCCTCCAATGTATTAGTACTCTTGCCATTACACACTCACTTTCATCTTTCCTCTCTTTCCCTATTCCTCAAACCTCCAATTAGTCCCTCTTCTTACATTTGTTCCACCTCCAACACCCCCTTCTACCATTTACTTTAGTTAGTGATTAATATCCTTTCTTGCTTATCTCTATGCATCCTTAACTTTTCCTTTTCTGTCCTCTCAACCCCTAGTACCCTTTCCTTCTTGACACTTGGGGGTTTAAATCCACTTTCCTATATTCAACCTTTCAATTCATTACCACTTAACCCTCCCACTCATCCCTTTTTTCTTTTTCTCTTTCTTACCCCCTTCATGGTAAGTTTTTGATCCTCAATTTTGTTGCGAACTCTTTTGTACCCGCTCTCATATCCTTGACCATATCTTTCCTTCTTAAATCTCATTCCATCTTCTTCTTCCTTTGATTGTATCATGACTTGTTTTACCCACTACCACACCTTTATGCTTTTTCTTGGCACTTAGCCTCATTATTTGGAGACTAATGTCTTTCCTTGCGAACCCCTTGACACTAGTTTTTCTACACTTCCCTCCCTCTTCGACACCTCTCTCCTCTATATCTGTCTTTTCTACACCACCTCTACCCTCTTCTCCTTTTACAACCGACTGCAATGCATTGCTTGAACAAAATGATATGAGTAGGTCTCTTTCTTGCTTATTTTTCTAAGGCTCTAGCTTTGACTACATTTTCTAATACTGAAAATCCTAGTTTACATCCACAAACTTTTGTTTCTTCTATGTATGAATTCTGTTATAACGAGGATGTTCGTCTTTCTACATTACCTCTTACACTACATGATGGTACATTTTAAATGATTTTGTTTTTTGTTAAGCATTAGACTTGTTTGTTTTGAGTTGATGAATGAATTTACAGATTATTTTATACCCTACTTCTTATGCTTTAAACACATTGGCAATGAGGCCTTTTCCTCACTTCTCCTTACATGATGCAAACCTTGGTCCTTAATGATGCTAATCCTTATCTCCCTTATCCTCCTATTCATATACACTTTGACCCTGTGGATCCATTTGGGGATGGTAAGGCCTTTGGCCTTTCTTCCCTATTCTTGATGATCCTCTTCCAACAATTCTTGATAGTTTTTGTCCAAAAGGCTGTTGTACTTCTATTGATTTTTTCTCTTTTGATGCCTTTAGTCAATCTTCCCCAAGTGATGATGGGGTTCATCTCTCTGATGATCACTATTTTGTCCTTAGGCCTCTTGGCACTTCCACCAACTATCATTGTGTGCCTTATTTGTATCCTCCTCCTAAATCCCTTTCTTTGGTAGATGAGTTTGGCCATGTGGATGATGTTGATCATGATCACATCATTGGTTTTTGCTTACATACCACATTGGATGAACATTGTAAATTCATAATGCCTTGGACATCGATGATTCTCCTCGTGAATCTCTCTCTATTGTTCCAGTACAGATGACTCACTGATTATGAGTATGTATCTGCTCCATTCTATTGCTCAACTTTCTCTTCCCTGCACATTACCCTTATCGAGTTACCCTTCTACACTAACTCTTCCATAGGAAGCATCATTACCTATTTCTTGTAATCCACCTCCCCACTCTTCTGTTACAACTTCCCTCTTGCACATTCCATCCTTTTCCTTTTTGTTTGCTTGTTAATTGGTTTATGGGAGTAACAAACTCAAGGAGCTAGAAATGCAGTTGGATACCCTCACTCACTCACATACCACACAATATGCCCCACAATTGCCACATTATCACCTTTCTTTTGAGATCCTCTTGTATCCTTCTGTAGTTGGCCTTGGGACCCTATGCTTTGACAAGGATAATGGTTGAGGGAATCCGTTGCATCATGTGTGAAAACTCTATAATATGTATTTAATCCATACATGTGCTGATCCAATCTTCGCCATGTTATCTCCTAGTACTTTAACATACTATGCCTTGGATTGGTTTCATACCTTAGTCCATGGATCAATACATTCTTTCTTTGATGTAATTCACACATGTGTTCATCATTTTCAATTCAGCATGGACTCTAACATTTATTGTACATGGTACCAATGTGAGCAAACTCCCAATGAATGTTTTAGAGACGCCACATTTCGTTTTCTTTCATTGGTTATTAAAGTGGGATTTACTCTTCTTGATAACCACCTTAAGATATTTTTCTAGAAAATCTCGTACTTAGTATCCAGGAGAAATTAATGCTTCAATTGTCTCATTCTGTCTTTGACTTATCCCATGTTGTCATCCAAGTTGAATGTAATATGTTGGAACTTTTTCTCCTCCCCTCTAAAGACCTTCCTTTAACACTGTCCACTACCTAAACCATCTCCTACGCCTCCTTCCTCAATTCCTCAACTTTTTCCTACTCCTAGCATTGCTGCAAACTCGTTTCTATGTTCTAATCTTCCAACTGTCACCCATGACTAAATGCCCACACCTCTATGATGTTTCCTCTCTTTCTCCATTATTTCTTCCTTGTATACTTCTTCTATTTGTATTCATCTCTCACCTATACACATTACGAGCACCACAATCTGTCTCTTAGTCACCTCTTCCTATTTCCACCACTCTTCCTATTTGTGTGGCAATGTATGTGGGCCTCCATCTTATGCCACACTTCCTACCTTTAATGTGTTTCTCGACATTTCTATTCCATTGTGATCTTTTGCCTTAACTTGTGGAGCTACTATGGCATGTCCCTCATGTTATCATAAGTTGCCATTATCCTACAAAGCATTCTTAACCAATCACTTTCACATCTTCTTGCCTTTTATGCCACACCTATAGTGTTGTTCATGACATTTGTCACATCTTATACATTAATTTCCCTCACATTATTGGAGGCAATACTTTGTTGCTCCCCTCTCGATCTTTCTCTTCTATGCTTACATGTTTACATCTTCTATAGCAGCCAAATTCTAGGCAAACTCATTTTTTCCCTGGTTTCTTAAACAATATACACCTTACTCTTCTCATGCTATTTCATCAAACTCATGCTTTTTTTAATCTTTCTTGACTTGTTTTACTGCTTCAGAGGCATCTCTTTGTCTTCTCCTACAATATTCCTCCTATCATTTTTCTTTATATGACTGTTTACGTTTGTTGTATTTTATATTACTAATCTAAACAACATACTTCTTCCTCTTGTGCTTCATTGCTAAAGATTCAGCACATTGCCTACTCTCTTCTTATCTATGGTCAAGAATTGCATTACATCTAATGCTCCTACTTAAATATCATTGTCCAAAGCACTTTTTAACATGTGTCCAGTTCTTACTCTGCCTACATTTTACAACTCTTCTATCCTCCTTTCTATTGTGCTTCATTGCTAAATATTTAACACATAAACACATAACCTATGCTCTTCCTATCCATGGTCCACTGAATTGCATTATGTCTGATGACCCTACTTAAATATCATTGATCAATGCTTTCTATGACATGCTTCCATTTCTTATTTTGCTTACATTGTATAACCCTCTTGTTTCCTTCCTTTGTTATGTTCTACACGGATACATCCGATGCAACAAAATTCTCATTTCATCATTTCGTTTGTGCTTTTCTTTCATTCTACACAATCTCTTGCCCCACCTTGATCATTGTTGTACTTTCTCTCCTATCATACTCTTATGCCTAATCCCATTTCCTGTTTTGCTATACCTTTGTACTTTCACTTACACATCTTCTGCATTATGCTCCTCATGCTCTTATAGTACCCCTATAGTATTCCTTGCTTTCCTCTCAATTAGTTGTATCCTACTCTTACTTTCTCAGCTATGCCTACCATATTGCCCATTGTCTATCTACACTATCCTCCCCTATCTGCTTGTATGATGGGGGCAACATTGTTGGAGGAATCCTTGGGGGCTAACACCCATTGTTTCCCCCTTTCCATTCTCCTATGCTGCAATTACCCACTTACTCTTTTCTTTTTCCAACAAACTCCACACATCTTTTACATAGTTCTCTTCCTTCTCCCTTATTTGATTTCATCCTATCATATCCAATAAATTTAAGGGGGGTATATGCTCTCCTTCACATTACAAACAATTAAACACGTGCAATGGTTAAAGTGGTTCTCTGGGGATCATATGTGTTGGCGTTTCAATTCGCACCTCTGGTATGTGAATTAGAAACGAACAACTATGCACAGATAAACTACTCTTCGAATTAGGAGGGGAAGCTCCCTCTTTGCTAATGTTGCTTAAGAAATTGAATTAAAACTAATTTGCCTATCTTTTTGTTCAACTAAGAGCACAAGGTTATAAAAATCAAGTGCAGTAACTGAGGTTTTCTATTTTAGAAGTTCAACTATGACTAAGCCTACGCTAATGACGTTTCTAACTACTTAAGTAAATGTAGAGCATGAGAGTTAGAAATGAACGGAAATGATTTTTCAACACAAACACTTAAACAAATTTTATCCCAACGCACATCTATTGAAATTTCAATGCAAGCTGAAATAGAGATCATATAAGCGTACCACATAAAATGGGAATCTGAAGCATTATATTAGGGCAGCAAAGCAGGCACAAGACTTTATTTTCTCAAATCTCAAGAACAAAAGATTACACTTTTGGGACAACAAGATTGTAGCAGAATAAGCTTACAGAATAAGCTTACAGTATTGTGATCAACCAGAACACATCGACACAAGACACATGGAATGAACAATATCTTGCAGCCAAAGGAGGCATGCAAACTTGCTCTTAACACTAAGTGAACAATATTCAATAACAATGAGAAGGCACTAGTAGGCTCATCATTTTGTTATCACAATGACTGCTAAAAAAAAATGGGCAAGACTGCCCCTATTTATACACAAGCAGAGGAGTAGGGAACCCTAAAATCTTTTTGCTTTTACAACTAAGACTTGCCAACACACAAATTTTATTTCTAAACCTAAAACAAGAGAAGCATCTAACAACCTATGAAAACCGAAAAACAAGGAAAATGCCAACTATTACATTTTGATTTCCTTTTTCTTTTAAGAATGGTTAAGAATTGAAATGAGAATAGAAAGAAAGCTGAAAGAAAGCTTCTAGAAGATTGCTGCTTTAAATCTCGATCACATCTGCCAAAAAGCGGGAAACTGTATCTCTGTCAGGAGCATCAATACTATCAATAGCAAAGTTTTGCTTTTCTAGGATCTTCTCCCCTTTTGCAATCAAACTTAGAGAATCTTTGACATCTTTAGCTTCTTTATGAGTTCTATTCTTAAAAAACATTGCTGCCCCAAAAGATGACTCACTAATTGATAATTTGGCGGCTTTGCAACTTTATGCTTTTGACACTTCTCTTTGCACGTTCTTCAATTGAGATGATGACGTTTTATGTCCATGATGGTACTGAAAAACACTTCCCAACATCGTCCATTGAGATAATTATGATACCATACTTGTTTGGCTCTGAATTTGATGGGAGAGTACTTCATGCTGAAAAACTTGAAAATTAATTGTAAACTTGACTATGCTCGGACAAGCTTAGCACAAACCCTAAAAATAACTTGTTGATTTTCCTTCAAAATGACAAAATTCTCAAAAAAATAAGAGATATGGGTTTCATGTAGAATCTCGTTGCAAAGAGACCCAGATCGTCCGTTTTGAAAAATGTTGATGGCTGGTCGAAAAAGCAGCAAACCCTAATTTTTAAAGATTTTCCCGAGAAAAGTTGAGAGTTGGGTTTTGTCGAGAATCATGGTTGAGAGGGACCCAGATGATCAGATGTTGAAAATAATGAAGATTTCTTGGACATGTGTGAAAAAGCAATTTCTTGAAAACTTGAAAATTTTCCAAAGTTGTAGAGAATTGAAAACAAAGCTGACCTAGATCGTTGAAATTGGAAAATATTGACCCTCTTCTTCTAAAAATTGATGCCCTAGAGATTTGAAGCATGAAAAAGCGAGCCTCTGCGTGAGCTGATCTGGAAAATACGAAGAACTCTGAAAAAGCACGTTGTTTGGGTCTTCAAATCTATGTTGAGGAAAAAGAGAATCTTCTTGCTTTGGACTCCAACCTCCAAAAATGAATAATGGAAGACAAAAGCTCTCTTAAATAGGTTTTCAGGATAAAAACTGCTTTTATTCTCCAGCTTTAAAACTCCTTGAAGCCAATCTTGAGCAGATTCGTCGAATGTAGACGCTTTCAATGTTGAATTATGAAAATTGAAAATATTTCATAAGGCATTGAGCCTTGGGCGCCATTCTCCTCCTGGGGCACTTTTCTTCTCCATACTTAGCCAATTTTCTTGAAATTTTAACTTTTTTTGCTTGATCTTGTCCTCCATTTGATCCTTGATCTTGGGAGCTTGACGAATCCTATGAATTGGTGGATGATCTCATCGCGAAGCTGGAGTAAATCTGACGAAGTTGTATTGGAGGCTGCTTTTGATAAAAACTTCATCTGAGCCCTCAAAATCATGGGCGCCTATCTCCTCCAGGGGCGCCCATCTTTACCAGTGTTAGTCATTTTTTGACATTCTTAAGATTTTAAAATTGTCTTCTATCCTTCAGATGAATCTGCAATTTCAGAAGCTAAGGAGGTCTGATGATCTGATTGACTGTTCCATTGAATAGCTTGGCTGAATCTGAGATGGTTATTCTAGAGGTGCCAGTGCCTAAAAACTGATTTTGAACTTTCAAATGCTTGGGCGCCCCTGGCTACTTGGGGCGCTTGTGTCCACTAAACTTAGAATATTTTTGTTTCCTTAATGATCTTTTGATGAATTTCATTCTTGGATGATCCAGAGCTTAGATGGATTGATGGTTGGGCTCGTCAGATAGCTTGAATGATTTCAGGAGGGGTCTCTTAGGAGTAACATCACTTGAAAGCTGCGTTTAGGGCCCCAAAAGCTTGGGCGCCTATCTCCTCTTGGGGCGCCCAAGTTTCCAGACTTGAAAATTTCTTTAGTTTTTATTTTACCTTTGAATTTGTACCTCTATTTTGCCCTTGATATTTGGTGATTGCTAACTCTGATGAACTTGCAGACGATTGCGTTGGAAAGCTTGACTGATTCTGAAGAAGACATGTTGGAGGTTGTGACTACAAATTTGGTGTTCTAGACCTCCAAAACCTTGGGAGCCTATTTCCTCCTGGGGCGCCCAACATTCCATGCCTTGGCCATTTTTGGCTTCCTTCAAATTTTTTGACCTCATGTTATACCCTTGGTTCAGTTTGGATTTTTCGGTGATTGACTAGTTCGATGATTTGCCGAAGACATCTACTGCGAATCTGGTTGAATCCTGAAGACAATGAGCATATCTACAAACCCTAATTGCTGGATTAGGTCTTCAAAAAGGCTGGGTGCCCCTAGCCACTTGGGGTGCCCAAAGTTCCCAGACTTAGATTATTTTTTGATATTTTCATGGTTTGCATTTTGCTTCTTGATTGAGACCTCTTCGTTCAATCTGAGATTCAGGGTGATTGGTTGATCCGATGATTGCGTTGTTGTGCTCATTGCGAAGCTGAGAAGAATCTGAACAACACTGCTTGGGAGCACAAACCGTAATTTTATCATTTGATGCCTTGAAAAATTGGTCGCCTTTCTCCTCTTGGGGTGCCCATGGTTGGTAGAGTTAGTTTTTATTCTGCAATTTTTAACTTCTCCCTTCGTTTGACATGCTTGCCTTTGCTTTGGCTGCTGGATATTTATTTATTTCTAAAGCATGAGCGTTTGGGCGCCTAAACTAAGTAGGGGCACCTAGAGTCTCCAGTGCTAGCCAAAATTTCACATTTTTGCAACTTTCACGGCTTACTTTCTCCATTCTCCGTTCTTCGTGTGCGTTCATCATTCTCATCTTCTGTTCAATGCTCGAATGTTTGATTCTGACGCTTGGCAGTTGACTGACCTCCATTGACGGCATTGGAGCTCCTTAGAAAGCTTCTGAAAAAGCAGAATAGACCCACTAGGGCAAAACTGATCTTTTTGTGATTTTGATTGGACTGACCTATTGAGGAAGTATTTTGAGCCAATCAAATCAGTTTAGGGCCGAAGAATTGAAATTTGGGTTTTGTAGAATTGGTCGCTTTGAGCTGACCCAGATCGTCAAATTTTGAAAATTCTAAGTTTATGACCCTCATGCAAGACATGCAAACCCAATTTTGACCTTTTTTTGACAATTTTAATGAGACTTTGACTCATTTCTTCAAAATGCCTAAGTGTAACAAATTTTTTAATTTGGGGTACAATAGTATGCATATGCTCGGTTAGAATAGTTCTCTAGGAGCCCTACACCATTCTTTTTTATTATGTTGGTTCCATTACACTCATAACTTTTTTGATTACAATGGCTCCGTCACAACCATAATTTTTTATTACGATGGCTCCATCACAATCATACCTCTTTTGATTATGGTGGCTCTGTTACAGCCATATCCCAGATCCTTTGTTCCGGCTCCTTTGCAGCCATAACTATTTCCTTGTGCTGCTCCTTCATAGCCATGTATCCATTTCTATATTGGCTCCTTTGTAACCCCATCACACATCATTCTTGGTTAAAGTGATGTTATGTGACTTTTTTCCCAAGAGGAGAAATCTATGAATAACCCTTTAGAATTAAAAGGGAGATTGAAAATAAAGGATATTATGATCCTTTGGTTAAAAAGAGAGATTAATAAAGAATATGTATGAACACTCTTTAAAAAAAGGAATAATTATTTATTTAAATAATTATTAAAAAAAAACTTTTTGTGAAAGGGTGTGATGGTTTGGAAACCCCCCCTTAAAAGGATATATAAATCATTCATGTGAAGACATGGAACAAACATTCAAGGATGGAAAACATTCAAGGAGAGAAGAGAAAGGAAAAGACAAATTGAGAAGGTATAAAGTAGTGAAGGTTAGGATCTTTGGTTGGCATTGGGGGTAGTTGGAGAAGGGGCACAAAGCGTGTGTCCAACTCGGGGTACAATGTACACTTGGGATTGTCTTGGCCAGGGCTTTACCGTAAGGCCCTTTGAGGCAGGTTGGTGTTTTGTGCAAGAACCTGTTCCTCCAAGGGTGCCTCCTTGCCGTGAAGAGCTTGGATTTGTAGCTATTCTTTTGAGTGCCGGATAAAAGCTTCTCATAATATATTCACAGATGAGTATTGAAAACCATCAATTCAATAATATTGGGAACATTGTCTATATGATTTTGGTGTTAATCATTTAATTGTCACATGTTTGTAATTTACATTAATTTCACATTTATTCTGATAATAGTACATAACTCAAATTATCTTAATTCTAATATTCGTTTTATTAAATCGGTTGCTATTACTTAAATAACCAATGGAGGAAAGTAGCATCACATTTGGTATCAGAGCCTAATGATCATGCCTTCCTATCTTTTAAATTTTCTTCATGTTTTGAAATTCCAAAGTGACCAACCCTTAAAATACTCCTTGTAAATGTCTAGCATTATATTCTTACCCTAATGTTTAAAGCCATAAGACTTGATCCCATAAGACCTAATTTATAGCCTTTCTCCATATGCTATTGAAGATCGTAAATCATATATGTGTATTCATGTTCATGTTCATATTCATATTCATATTGCTTTGAGAACTTCCTAATTATACTTTGTCATGTCCCCGAAATAACAGAACTATAAAGACCAAGTGTTAAAATATAAATAAATTAATAAATAAAATAAATAGCAATATTAATATTAAAATATAAAATAAATGTGTATCATATCAATATAAAAATATAATAATAATATATAGGCAAATTATTGTTATTACATTCTATTGTTAAATAACTTAATATCAAAAATAATAATAATAAATAAATATTATAATAATTACACGTCAAAGATTGTAATACATTAGAATAAAATAATAATAAGATATTAGCAAATTGTTTTATTATTATACTTTAATGTTAAAATATGTTCAATAAAACATCAAAATAAAATAATAAAATAAATAGAAATCTGAAATATCATAATTATAGTAATAATGTATTATTTTAAAAATAGATATTATTGTGATAATAAAGGCAGCAATTAAATCTAACAAAGGGATGTATTTTATGAAAAGTGACTTCTTTCACCAAACAATACATTCCCCCCATGAGTCACCTACCTTGAATGGTATAAGTAGAAGGAAGGAAAATAAAGAAGGGAGAGAAAAACATTGAGAAATACAATCTGCAATTTAGAACAGCAGCAACAATGATTGTTATGCATTGGAATATAGTCATTTAATATATATATATATATATATATATAATTTAATAGACATAGAAGTATATATGCATTGATATAGATAAATTTTTTAATGAATAATATTCAATAAATAAAAAATATATATGAATAAGGAAGGAATAATTATATATATATAAATATAAATACTATTTGATATAAGTAAAAGAATAATTATATATATGTATATAAAGTAAGTATATATATATATATATATAGATATAAATACATATACATGATTATGCAATAATGATACTTATAAGTAATGATGACTCTTTAATATAAACATAAATAGATTATATATTTATGAATTGTCATCATCCTATGATCAATTTAGTATAAGGTTGAAGGAGGTGAGTAAGGAAACATGGAGAGATATAGCAACTCAGGTGATTTACTCACTTAGCAATAATATTTAGCATATTTTGAATATAAGAAATTGATTTTGCTAATTTGATTATTGATATAATGTTTTCTTTAATCTTATCATAATGAGAATTATTCTAGGAAATGATGAATTTAAAGAACCATTGATAAATGAAGATATATTTGATTATAGGCATGAAATAAATCTTGGATGAATGCAAATATAGTTGATTGTGTAAAAATTGTCTTCTTTGTGCTTGTAACCCTATCAGGAAGGGTGAACCATGGTTTAAGTAGATTGTCTAAAAACCCCACTTTCAGCGCCTTAGGCCCTAGACAAGGGATTGTGCCTTGCAGCCCCTTAGGCCCTTGACTAGGGATTGGGTTATAGAAGGTTGGGGGTCCCACCTAGGCTTGTGCCCCTTAGGCCCTAGACAAGGGATTGGGCCTTGCAACCCCTTAGGCCTTAGACAAGGGATTGGGCCTTGCAGCCCCTTAGGCCCTTGACTAGGGATTGGGTGAATAGGAGGTGGTAGACCTTAGGCTACTTAAGGATTCCATGATTCCTCTCCCCCTGATAGGATGAGTGTCTTCGAGGTTTTGCCATGAATGGAGTATGCAGGTACTAAGCCACTAGGCAAGAAGGATTGGGATGGACAACCTCTTGAGATTTATTTGCAGGCTTTAGGGTGGATCCACCCATGGCACTCCTCTTGCTTGTTAAATTGCATTTATGATTATGCTTATATTTTGGATATCTAGATATTAATGCTAACAAATATATGTGTGTGGGAATGCAGATTTCAAATCAAGATTACTTAATTAAAAAGAACAATTATGTGGAAAGAAGGAACCCTAAACCTAATCAACAAATGAACTCTAGAGCAAACCGGGTAAGGGACATTACATACTTATACTCAATTTAAGACACCATATCAATTAAGACAATTTCTATATATGTAAGTTACTGACCTATAGATCCATAATCTTTTTTAATCATAATAAATTACTAATATAATATATATATATATATATATATATATATATATAATTTAACCTTAATTCTTAGTTTAACCTATCCTTCACTCTCTAGAAATCTTTATCCTCTTTCTTATGCACATAAAAACTATTGAAATACACTTGCTATTATATATATCATATAACCATTGATGTCCTCTTGGAAGACCACGCGGATTATGAACCATTCACACTTTTGGATATCCAAAGATTTGTACATGTAATGTCCCTTACCCGGTTTGCCCTATAATTCACTTGTTGATTAGGTTTAGGGTTTCTTCTTTCCAAATGATTGTTCTTTTTAATGAAGTAATCTTGGTTTGAAATCTGCATTCACCATATTAACAACATTTCCACATACACATATATCTGTTTAACATTAATATCTAGATATCCAAAATATAAGCATAATCATAAAGCAATAGTGAAGACATATGAGGAGTGACATGGGGGGTTTGCCCTAAGCCCTTTTGTCATGTCCCCGAAATTGGAATTCTAAAATATAAAGTATTGAAATACAAATGAAAAAAATAAAATGAATAACAAAATATATATTAAAAAACCTATAAAGAAATATTAGCAATTTAATATTAATATAAATAATCATAGGATAATATTATTATAACCATGGAATATAATAACATATTTGATATTATTATTACAATTATTATAATCAGAACTGTAACACCAAGTATGAAATATCAAAATAGAAATAACAAAACCAAATAAATATAAGGAATTGCCATCTAACTATTATTATCCTAATTATAATCATCATAGATAAAATTATAATTATATTAACAATAGATATTTGAAATTATTATAATAATAAAAGAAATCACAAATAAAATAAAATAATAATGAAAAATGCTGATAACTAATAAACAAATAATAATTAGTCTCTAATCTGATTTATGACAAATTAAATAAACAAATAATAAACTACAGATTACTTATACCTATCCCTAGAGGAGGCATCGATTCTCTAAAAAAGGCATTGATTCCTAAAATCCCTACAACAACTTAGTAAATGCAACGGTTCATTAGGCAGTAACCTGGGAATTAGAAAATAGATTATGATAAATACATTAGACTAAACTAAAAGGCATGTCCCAAATCAAGGAGAAGACTCTTGGTAAGCGGGCTATAAAAGGAGAATTAAATCAAGACCAAAAGGCATTGATCAAGTGGGGGAATCGTATGGAATGAAATAAAATATGAGAAAATATTTCTGAGAAGAGGGAGATTATAAGAAGGGGACAGCAAGTAATAAAGAAACAAAAAAAATATATAAAGCATATTCTGATCGATGGAGAAATCAGGAATGTGAATATATTTAGTAAGTAATATCTTTGGAATATTAAATACTTATATGCAATCATCATGCAAGGATGATTATTTATATGATTATTAATAATTATATATACATAAATATAGACGAATTTTATAACGAGTAATAGGAAATGAATAAAGAATATATATAAATACTAATATAAGGAGAGAATAATAATTGAATAAGTAATAATATATAAATGAACATATGAATAATGAATAATGAATAATATATGAATAGACATATATATGAATACTAATTGATATAAATAAAGAATAATTATTTTTATAATTAGATATTCACGATTATGCAATAATCGTGCTTGCCGCAATTATTGAGTCTTATAAGTAATCGTGATTTTTAATATAAAAATGAATAGATTAATATTTATTTATATATGTTTTTATCCTATAAAGGTAAGGTTGAAGGAAGACGATTAAGGAATAAGGAGAGACAACAGTTCAGGTGATGTATTCACTTAGCAATAATATTTAGCATATTTTGAATATAAGAAATAGATATTGCTAATCTGATTATTGATATAATGCTTTCTTTAATCTTATCATAATGAGAATCATTCTAAGAAATAATGAACTTAAAAAAATCATTGATACATGAAAATGTATTTGATTATAGGCATGAAATAGATCTTGGATGAATGCAAATATATCTGATTGTGTAAAGATTGTCTTCTCCGTGATTGGTACCCTCTTAGGCAGGTGAAGTAGAGTCCAAGTGGAGAGCCTAAAAACCCCCCTCTCATGTTCGTAGGCCAAGGAATGGGTTAGACATAGAGAGGTGGGGGTCCTACCGTAGGAAACTACACCATTATAGGGGTGGTAGGTCGTAGGCCCTTGGATCATAGGACTTCACCTTGTCCTAATAGGGCAAGTGTCTTTGAGGTACTGACTTATATGGGGATAGGCAGGGACTAAGCCGTTGGGAAAGGAGGATTGTGAGAGGCAACCTCCCGTGCCCAACACAAAGGCTTCAGGGCAAGATCCATACAAGGCACTCCTCTTGTTTGTTAAAATTGCATTTATGATTATGCTTATATTTTGGATCTCTAGATATTAATGCTAATGGATATATTTGTTTGTGGAATTGTTGTTAATATGGTGAATGCAGATTTCAAACCAAGATTACTTCATTAAAAAGAACATTCATTTGGAAGGAAGAAACCCTCATCCTAATTAACAAATGAATTCTAGGGCAAACAAGCGAGTCCTAGGACAAGGTTGGGTAAGGGACATTACACCTTTGGTTTCGGCTAAGGAGGATGCGTTTCACAATCCTCCAGTTTGGGGACTTGCACTTGCTCTCTCCATCCAGGATATCACCTTAGAAGACACTTAACTTATTGGGGACAGTTGGGGGAGTGCTCTGCAGTCTAGGCCTACCACCCCTCCATGGCCGCAGCGGAATCTTAGGTGGGACCCTCACCCCTCCATGGCCCAACCCTTGCCTTCGGATTGGGCAGAACCTTAAGTGGAACTTCCACCCCTCCATGGCCTTGGCGGATTCTTAAGTGGAACTTCCACCCCTCCCCGGCCCATCCTTGGCTTGGGTTCCCGGGGTGGAATCTTAAGTGGCCCTTCCTCCCAATAAGTAGCAAACACTCATGAAGACAATCTTTTAGCAATCAAATACATTTGCATTTATTACTGATTCATTAAGTCAATATCAACATCATTATCATCATGATAATACTAAAAAAAGTATTACACCAATAATTAGATTAGCCATATCTGTTTCTTATATTCAAAATATGCTAAATATTATTGCTAAGTGGGTACATCACCTGAGTTGCTGTATCGCTCCACGTTTTCTGATTCCTTACTCTCCTCCTTCAACCATATATTGGATTGATCATAGGATGAGAACATTACATAATCTACTTATGTTTATATTAAAGAATCGTCATTGCTTATAAGACTTAATAATTGCTGCAAGTATCATTATTGTATATTCACAAGTGCTTCACATATCTATTTACCCATATATATATATGATTTTATAATATACTTATATATTCTATATATATTTATATATATCATTATTTCCAACTGATTTCAATTTCTAATAATTTCTTGACATGAATATATATATAAATATAAAATTATGTCTTTATATTATTATGTTTAACTTACTGATAATGTATACTTATTCCCTTCCACCGCTGCTGCTTCTCTAATATTTACGATCTACTAGACCTCCTTTATTCCCAACCACATTTACTTATTGTTAGTTTTATAAGATCAGATTATAGCACAAAAATTAATTCAACAAATGACACAATGACATAGCCAATAACCTGGGAAAACCCTCCAACTCGAGGGAGAAAAACCCAGCCAATATATCTCCTCTATATTGATATAAATAAGAGCAGCAATCTGCTTACAACCTGGGCACAAACACAATGCCTCAATGATACAATGAACAACACCTCTCTTAGATGCAAAGATACAAGAAGGATGATTCTCCTTGAATCGATCTGTTGATAAAAACTTCAATCTGCTCTTGAAGTCACACTTCTCTTCTTCTTCTTTGAATGAACTTAATTGATTGATTGATTACAAATGAAGTGCTCCATATATATAGATAACCAATTGAGTTCACATGTCTTCACCAAGAGAGGTCGACCT
Organism: Sequoiadendron giganteum; assembly: GCA_007115665.2. Lineage (NCBI taxonomy): Eukaryota > Viridiplantae > Streptophyta > Pinopsida > Cupressales > Cupressaceae > Sequoiadendron > Sequoiadendron giganteum. The sequence continues at coordinate 540,302,320 of CM021101.1, forward strand.
CTAGAAAAGACGTCTTTGTGGAGAGGCGCGATTTTCTAGAGGAAGTCGACCTTTGTTAAATGTAATATTATTTATTAAATAAAATCAGTTTATTTAATTACAAATGAATGAAGCACCTCTTTATATCTTTATATCGAATAAATTAAATAGCCTATGGCTATATTTATTTTATCTCTTCATCATGTGAAATCGCACCTGGAAGTAGATGCCTGCAGTTGCATAACTTCAACACTCTCTCTCAGCTAGGGAGGAATACTTCCACCTGTACAAGACATATCACCTCATCGTGATGTCAATCAACATGACTACATTCATGTAAGGAAAAAGCTTATCACGTCATCTTGAAAGCATATCACCTCATCGTGATATCGGATATCACCTCATCGTGATATCAACCATCATGGCTACCTCCAAAGATGGTATGTACAAGTGCTCATCACTCAATGTGATGTTGTCACCTCATTGTGACTTTCACCATGGCTCCCCCAGAGGGTGAAACACAAGTACAAGTAAATCATCATGGACTCTCTCACGTGATGTTGTCATGGAGTCACACACATGACATCCGCCATGGCTCTCCTAGAGGGTGGAATCAAGGGATTTCACCTCGAACTCCTCTAGCAGAGAAGAACTCATTAACAAGGGATTTCACCTGGAACTTCTCTCACAGAGAAGAACTCATTAAAGAGGATTATTGATACTGAGATTCCTTCTCAGTTAAGGCTGTATTCTCCACCATACCAAGCTTATCTCGAAAGTACACAAACTTTATCCTGGAGAGAGGCTTGGTGAGAATGTCTGCCGTCTGTTCATTAGTGCTAATATACCTCAACTATATAGCTTTCCTCAATACCATATCTATGATATAATGGTATTTGATCTCAACATGCTTTGTTCTGTCATGAAACACAGGATTGACAAAAAGCTTCACACAACTCTGGTTATCACAATGAATGATAGTAGGCTCTATTGATTGTCCAAATAATCCTACAAGGAGCTTACGAAGCCACATTGCTTCATGAGTTGCCACACAAGCTGCAATGTAGTCTGCCTCTGCTGTAATCAATGCCACTGAAGACTGCTTCTTGCTGCACTAGGATATCATTGCAGATCCCAAACTGAAGCAACAACCAGAGGTACTCTTCCGATCAGTGACACACCCTGCCCAATCAGAATTAGTAAATCCATGCAGCTTTAAATCCACACTTGTAGAATATTTCAATCCATATCCAACTGTGCCACACAAGTATCTCAGGATATGTTTAGCTGCAACAAGATGTATTTGTCTTGGTTCACACATGAAATGACTAAGTGCACTCACTGCATAGCAGATATCCGGTCTAGTGTTAACTAGATACATCAATGAACCAATCAACTGCCTATACATCGTAGAATCCTCCAGTTCTGAACTAGTTGCAGCCTCCTTCAACTTATGTAATTTGGTCTCCATAGGTGTAGACATAGGTTTGCAATCATTCATACCAAACCTCTTCAGAATGTCAATGGTATACTTGCTTTGACTTAGAATCATCTCATCTGGTTTTTGCCAAACTTCTAAGCCAAGAAAGTAATGCATGAGACCAAGATTCTTCGTCTCAAACTCAAAAGCTAACTCCTTACATTTTAGAACTAGGTGTTCTTCTCCAGTGATAATCAAATCATCAACATACAAAACCAAAATCAATGCTTCACCATTTATCACTTTAAAGTAGAGGTTAGAATCTGCATTATTCTTTGAGAAACCCAAACTCAATAGGTAACGATCAATCCTTTCGTACCAAGCACGAGGAGCCTGCTTAAGACCATATAAGGCCTTCTTCAGCTTGCAAACATGAGAGTCCTTCCCATGTACCTCAAATCCATCGGGTTGCTCAATGTAAACCTCTTCTTCTATGACACCATTCAGAAAGGCTGTCTTTACATCCATTTGGTGAATCTTCCATCCTCTAGATGCTGCAATAGCAATAATGGTTCTGACAGAAGTATAATGAGCCACAGGAGCAAAGGTTTCTTCATAGTCAACTCCTTCTTTTTGTTAAAACCCTCTAGCCACGAATCTGGCCTTGTACTTCTCAATGCTCCCATCAACCGCATGCTTGATCTTGAAGAGCCATTTAGAAGACACCACAAATTTGCCTTTGGGTCTAGGAAGTATGTCCCAAACATCTTTCTTAAGTATGGATTGATACTCTTCAGTCATAGCATCTTTCCAAACTTGTTGACTAGAGGCTTCTTCAACACTTGAAGGCTCTGACTCAATGCTGTGACTCATCAAAGCTACATAACCGGAGAATTTATTAGGTCTCTTGCTTTCTTTGAAAGTTCCTCTTGGGGCTGCAAAACTTTTTGCCTCCTGCATTATTTTCCTGGCCCAAAGAGGTCTCTTCCTTCCAATCACAATATTTGTAGGCCCATCAGTAGGCTCCAAGGGTTTAGCTGGATCATCATCTTCTTTAGGTTCAGGAACCTCCCTCTGATTTTCAGGAACATGGTCAACTTCCATATCCTGAGGAGGCTCTTCTTCATCAATCTCCATATGAGATCCCTTGGATCTTTTGAATGCAACATCCTCCTCAAATGTGACGTCTCTACTGATCTCAATTGTCTTCTGACCTGGAATGTAGATTCTGTAAGCTTTAGAAGTCTCACTGTAGCCTACCAAAATTCTCTTCTTGCCAGAAGGTTCCATTTGTGTCCTCTTTTCCTTAGGTATATGAATATACACTTGACACCCAAAGATCCTCAAATGACTTACTTCATGTTTCACCCCAAAGAATGCTTCTTCAGGAGTAATGTTCTCCAAGATTCTGTGAGGACTTCTAATCTGGACATAGACAACAGTCCTGAAAGCTTGAGCCCAAAGTGAGAGTTGCAGGTCTTGGTCATGAATCATTGCTTTGACTGCTTCCACGATAGATCTGTTCTTTCTCTCTGCAACACCATTCTGTTGAGGATTATAAGGAACACTAAGCTCCCTCTTAATCCTTGCTTCAATGCAGAAGATACGAAAGATACCAAAAGTGTATTCTCCTCTGTTATCGAATCTCAAAACCTTGATCTTCTTCCCAGACAGGTTCTCCAACTGAGCTCTGAATTCGCTGAATCTTTCTAACACTTCCTTAGATTCTTTAGATCTCAAGAAATAAATCCAAGACTTTCTAGAGTAGTCATCAATAAAAATAATGTAATACAAGAAACCACTCGAAGACGCAACAAACGTTGGACCACATAAATTGGAATGAATGAGATCAAGAATACATTTAGATCTAGTTTCTCTACTATGAAATGGACCCTTTGTATTCTCACCTAAGGCGCAACCTTTACATGTACCTTCATGGTCCTGGTTGATTTTCGGAAGGCCTCTGACCATCTTCTCCATGATAGGTAGGGCGTGAAAGTGGAGGTGAGCCAATCTTCGATGCCACAGATCACACAAACTTGAAGAATCATGCACTAGAGCCTGAAGAGGGCGAGTGCATATCCTGTAGAAACACCCATGTTTGACTCCAATCTCTCGAACAGTCTTGAAATTGGAGTTCTTTGCCCATATAAGAACTTTGCCTTCTGAAAAAGCAACTTGATAACTCTTGTCTTCCAAGGTTGAGATGGAAACAAGGTTTCTCTTTATGCTGGGAACGAATAGTACATCATCCAATTGCAAGGAAACACCAGAATCCAATTGAAGAGAGGCGGACCCAACTCCTTTCATAGCGTAGTTGGCATCATCTCCGATAATGACTTGTTCACTAGAATCTTTCTCCACCAAATTAGATAGATGCTCCCTGAAACCTGTGATGTGGCGAGAGGCACCACTATCTATCAACCAAGTATTGTTGTCGGTGGTCATATTACTTGACAAGGCTAAATAGAACAGGTATTCACTTGTATCCTTTTGCATGGAGTCTTCATCAACATTAGCAAAGGCGGCCTTCTGCTTAGGCCCGAAAGGACATTCCTTTGCAAAATGACCAAACTTGTCACAACGGAAACATTGGACCTTGGAGAGGTCCCTCTTCTTCTTAAATGTGGGACCACCTTCAGCTCCTCTATCTCTGTTTCTTTTGAAGTTCCCTTTCTTTCCACCTTTCTTCTTTGAGGATTGAGTGGCAAGAACATGAAGGTCTTCATTAACGGAGCTTTGCCCAATACCTCTTGCTGCCAACCTAGATTTTTCTTTAATACAGTCTGCCCTCAATCGATCAAACTTGGGAAGTTTAGATCTTGCATTGATTCCCTGAATATAAGACTCCCAAGATAAAGGGAGACCATTAAGAGCTAGCATGGTTAGATCTTTGCTATTGACCACATGCCCAATAGACGAGAGCTGATCTCTCAATTTGGTTATTCTCATGAAGTAGGCAATGACAGTTTCTCCCTTCGCCATCTACAAGTGATGTAGTTGTTGCTTCCGTGCAAGAGCTCGTCTGGTGTTGTTGATCTCATACATATCCTCTAGGGTTTTGAACATCTCTCTCACAGTCCTTAACTTGGAGACAATAGGAACAATATGATCCTTCACCGAATCAACTAACATCTTCTTTTCCCTAGTATCTTTCTTCTTCCATAGGGTCTTTTCTTCTTCCTCTGTAGGTTCGGGGGCAGAGGTCTCCACAAACTTTGCCAATTCGCTTTCCTCCAAGGTGAGCATAATGCGAAAATCTCCACAAAGTGAAGTTTGACGCTCCCTCAAGCCTATCCTCGATCTTAAGACCATTCACCATCTTGACAGAGAGAAGGAGGTGAATAAAGATAAGAGATAACAAGGGTATCGCTGAATTGATCAAAAAATCTGATCGGGGATCTTCTTCAAACCCTCTCTGATACCATGTTAGTTTTATAAGATCAGATTAGAGCACAAAAATTAATTCAAAAAATGACACAATGACAGCCAATACCCTGGGAAAACCGTCGAACCCGAGGGAGAAAAACCCAGCCAATATATCTCCTCTATATTGATATAAATAAGAGCAGCAATCTGCTTACAACTTGGGCACAAACACAATGCCTCTATGATACAATGAACAACACCTCTCTTAGATGCAAAGATACAAGAAGGATGATTCTCCTTGATCTGCTGATAAAAACTTCAATCTGCTCTTGAAGTCGCACTTCTCTTCTTCTTCGAATGAACTTAATTGATTGATTGATTACAAATGAAGTGCTCCATAGATATAGATAACCAACTGAGTTTGCACCTCTTCACCAAGAGAGGCCGGCCTCTAGAAAAGACGTCTTTGTGGAGAGGCGCAATTTTCTAGAGGAAGTCAGCCTTTATTAAATGTAATATTATTTATTAAATAAAATCAGTTTATTTAATTACAAATGAATGAAGCACCTCTTCATATCTTTATATCGAATAAATTAAATAGCATATGGCTATATTTAATTTATCTCTTCATCATGTGAAATCGCACCTGGAAGTAGATGCCCGCGGCTGCATAACTTCAACACTTATCTCTGCCCACCATCTCCTATCTCTATCCCCCAGCGATGCCTTGGATGTCTCTTCCTTTTTATATGTCAATCTCCAAGAGTCTCATTCACTTTTTGACTAGGGATGTGTCCCTTGTGTGATCGCTGCCTTGTGGGAACCGATTCATTACTAATATTGGTTGTAATGCTTGTTTCTGTTTATGGTTTTATTTGGGAATCAATGCTTTCGCAACCATTGTAAATGATATGAAACATTTAGGCCAGGTTCTAATGATTAATTTATTTCATATGATAATTGTATTGTCATAATATCATTTGTTTAATGATTTGTAATTATTAATTTATGCACATGATAATCGTATTTTATAATAATATTTAGATTTGTATCATAATATCATTTAGATTTATATATATAATAATTTATTTGTTTATTATTATTTGGTTTATATTAGTTTATAATAATTATCAGGATTATTATAATATTATCCTGATGAATGACCATTTGGCTGTTTCTATATTTTAATATCATAATTATAATTAGAATAATATTAAATTGCTAATATGTATTTTATTTATTTTATTCATTTATTTGCATTTCAGGAACATGACAGTACGAGAGTTTATAGAATATGGGACCCTTACGGAATGGACATAATGCTAAGGGTCGAGACCTTTTATCAGAAGTCGTGCCTCTAAAACATGAATCCTTCTATTAAGTCTTTTGTCATTTATCTATTCAACTATGTATTATGTCGACAGGTTCTAGTGGACCTATCTGCCAGTCTGGTTGGTCTGTCATGGTGAATTGAGATTATCCTACAGATATGGATAGGGAAAGGTATACCTCATTCATAGCGAATGGAATGAAGTAGTCATGCAGATTAAAGAAGAAAACAATGAAAGAATCATAATATGCCCTATTGTCATGGTCATTGCATTGGAACTTTATCTCACCCATTCAACATGCAGCGTGGTTTTCTTTTCTCTACAGGGAAATACTAGTGATCAAAATTATTTTGTGAAGACAAAGAATAGTTGCTAAAATTGGTGTTATTCATTCATCAATCATGGAGTTCCATAACATCACAATCCCTATGGACTGTGACAAAATGGGAGCTCTGGAACTAGATTGAATCAAGTTCAACAACCATGGGGAGATTGGTATTGGGTCCATCTCTCTTACAAATGTATGCAAAATGGAGCAGCATAGACAAGACATGAACTGTTGGACATAATACCTCAAAGAAAGTGATCTCATACCACACAATGTTTGCAGTGTCTGCACGAAAGGGAATTTTGCAAAATTATTTGGAACTTCCAAACAAAAGCAAATGGCAAGTGTAATTCCAAATTTCTCATTCTCTTCTAACATTATCCCTACAGATGCCTAAACAGAAGATTTGCATGCAGGTGTGAAAGCATAACCAAGGCGTGGAAATGTTTGATAAAATGCCTCACAAAAATGTGGTTTCATGGAATGTAAATATTGCAGGATTTGTTGAACAAGTTTTAGAAAGTTTCAAGTGAATGTTATATGCAGATGTAAATATACCATATTTGCAAGTTTCTAATAGACATGTCTACAAAATGTGGAACCACTAATATGGCATGGAAAACAAATAGGAGGCGGCTAACAAGACAAACACAACTGTAAATCAATCGATTGATAGAGTTTCTAGTTATTTTTAGTTATTAGTGGAAATATCGGTGGTGTTAGAATGGTTCCAAGGTTCTGTTAATTGATATATTTCTTCTAGGTCAATGTCAAGTGACGACTATGTGTTGTTACAATAACAGGTTTGGTATGCTTAGTATTCTTCATGTTAAGAAGAACTTGGGGATTAACAATAGGTAGTTTCTAGAAAAATATTTTTTATTGAAGAAAAATAGCATTACATTTGGTTATCGATTTTCATATTAATTGGATAAATTTTCAAATTAGGGGAAGCACTAGTGAAATCAATCAAATCTTTTCGGGCAAATTTAACATTAGCATTTCCTGACACATAGATCTAATGCAATTGTTTCAGGTTAGTATTCTAAACAACAATGTTAGTGGACGTTAATTTGAAAGAAAAATCATATGAAAATTGGCAGACAAACGATTTTAAAAATCCCTTTCTTCACGACCAACTTCTAAGAGAATACTATTTTAATCATGAATCACTTGGATCTAATTGGTCTGACTGGTGAGCCAACAACCTGCTACCTAAATTGACTTGTCTAAACCACAATGGTGTTTGATACCCAATAAAAATAGTGAGAAAATATATATTTTCACCATGGGATGGCAACACAAATAATAAGATACTTATTTTTCTGATATGCAATGTTCTTAAGGCTATTTTGATAGCCAAGGAAGATGTCATCTGGTTTAAGATGTCTCTGTATTTGTTATTACACTTTGATATTTTATAAACTCAGCAGAAATCCAAGACACAACAAAAGTTGCACACCCATTAACCAATACCTTTTCAGGTATCTAGTAACGTTTCAAAGTTGTCCTGCATGTTTTGATTGATGTATGTTTTTAAAAACCAGACAGTAATTCCTATCGTAAAATTCTTGTAAAGACAACACAGATTGGCAACAAGATCTATGGTCATAACATTAACAGAGCATGCTGCTTTTACAAAATATTCGAAGATGAATAGTAGGAAATGTTTCCATCTTTTTTAATTTGAATATTTATTTTGTGAAATGGATTGAATTTGTCCTCTATAAAAGCAAAAAGTCATTATTACTGCCTTTTAGGTAATGCAAATGAAAAGTCTTCCGCAAATTTCAATTTTAGGCTGTTTTTGCTAACTTGATTCTAGTGTTCAAATTATTTGACACTGTTAATACATGACAAAGTCTATTTTCTTGTTTGTTATTTAGTTTTAATATTTTATTTCCTGAGGAAACAATATAAACTTAAAGGAATCTCTTCTGGAATCACTACTTTGTTCTATAACGGGCTATTTTTTGTTTGTAAGTTTTCGAGTATTGGGTTCCTTCAATAGTTTTGGTCCTCTTGTTCAAATATTGCTTTTTCTTCTTTTGTATAATTTAGCTTAATTGACCTGTTTGTTGGCATATCCATCTTCTTTTGTTATAAGATGTATTAGGAAAAGTAAGAAACACTTCCTTTTGACATTCACCAATGCTTTTGGCATTTATTTATCATATTGGGGGATTATGCCTGGTTATTTGACTTACGAATTGCTTTACAATATGTTGTATAGATAATTCGAGATCCAAGATTCGAGTCTTTGTGCGGTAATTATGATGAAAGCAGGTAATTTGTACTTATTAGAATAATTTAAATTATATCTCATATTAATGGTCAATATTGTACCATATTGTATATATTAGATAGTTTCTAATTTTTGTCTCTGTTCACGATTGTTTCGTTATAGAAACATCGTTCCTTGTAATTGCTATATGTACATGCCTTTTTTTTTTAATAAAATCATGCAATTATTTCGAAATCTTTCTATTTCATGGTATCAGAGCGGGAGACTTTGGGTGCCACTTTTTTCTAATTTTGAAGGAGAAAAATTTCGTGGGATTTTCTGAATTGAATTGCGTTTTGTTCTCTGTAGAATCGTGTTTTTCATCAGAATCGTGCGTCCTTCTAAATCTATCTAGGCACGATTTTTATTCTTCTCAGCGCACATTTTTTGTTAAAATATTCGATGTATTAAATAGAGGAACGAAATTTCCTTATATAGATTTACAAGGGACGATGTTTCTAAAAGAAACGATTGTAGACAATAGAACGAAAAAAGAAACTACCTAAACTAACTGAAGACGACTAAGATGACCATTATATATTATTTAATATATTTAATACCCTTCCCTTAAATGCATCGTTCTAACTACCCACAAAAACAAAGAATGTTCCGCCACAAAATACAAGAGCCTGCCACTGACTCTGCCACTTGAGATGAGTCTAGCATCAACCCTCCCAGAAATTGTAGAACTTTTGGAAATAACCAAAACATCCAACCTGATGTTGGGTAACAAAGTTGTCCCTCCCTATAGCCAGAGACATTGAAAAACAATTGCCATGATTTCGAGGAAAAAATCGGCAAACCCTTCAAACTTTTGCAGATGAGCACGACGCCCCAGAATAGACTGCAAGAAACCACGATTTTTGAGGACAAAATCGCAAAACCCTCAAACTGAAGTTTACAAAACATCGTTTTTTTGGAAAAAAGGGTAAAAAACCTCTAATGAATCTCATGTAACTTTGCGAATAATAGAGCCTAGTACAAAATCATACAAAACATCGTTTTTAAGGAAAAATGGTAAAACCCTTTTAGAAACCAAATAATTTTGAAGGAACAAATTATAAACCCACAAATAAATTTTGTGGAAAAAATTATAAAAACCCATAAATAATTTTTGTGGAAAAATTATGAAAACCCATAAATATTTTTGTGGAAAAATTATGAAAACCATAAATAATTTTTGAGGTAAATTTTTTCTAAAACCCACTAAATAATTTTTATGGAAAAATTATTAAACCCGAAATAATTTTTTAAGGTCTAAAAATTTATAAAAACCCCAATTATAATTTTTAAGGAAAAAATTATTTAAAACTTGGAAAGCGGAAAAACGTGTAGAGACAGCACCAAAAACCCTAGCCACACAGGCCCAAAACGAAGGTCGACGCTCTCAAAAATCCCGCCAAGGAGCCATTGATCAAACAAAATGCAGATTTTCGAGTCCAGGAAAGAGTAAAAACACGTTTGAAAACGTGTTCGGACTTTTGCATAAAAAAAGAAATCCTTCAAATCGCAGGCAGCAGACGCCAAAAAATCGCGACCAATAGTCGCTCAAAAAATTGTCACATAAAACGCGGCTTGCACACAAATGAAAATCTGCGGTTCAAGAATAGGAGAAAAAACGCGCCATGAAGAAGATGTTCATCCACCATTAAAACCCGTGCTTCAAAAGTGATGCCCAAAAACCCTCAAAAATATGCGAACACCACAGGAGCTCGTGAAAAAATGACACGCCCAGATTTGTAGACTGAGAAAAATAGAAGGGCATGAAAAGAACGACTTGAAAAAATGCAGGTCGCGCCAAAAAATAAACAATTTTTAAAGTTGCGATTTTTGCTTGAAACAAAAACATGAAACCCACAAAAAAAAATCTACACGAAATCTACAAAAAATAGACGCCAAAGAAAAAAAAACTTCACAAAAACCAGCTTAAAAAAATAGGCTACGAATTTTTATTTTTTTAAATTAAAAAATTTGCCAAATCTTATAGAACCCCATTGGCTCTGATACCATTTTAAATTATTCGATGTATTAAATAGAGGAACGAAAGTTCCTTATATAGATTTACAAGGGACGATGTTTCTAAAAGAAACGATCGTAGACAACAGAACGAAAAAAGAAACTACCTAAACTAACTGAAGACGTCTAAGATGAGCATCATATATTATTTAATATATTTAATATTTTTGAACCCTCTTTTGGGCATTTCTCCTTTCTCTCTGCCCATGACTTCTGGTCCTGTATTTGGGCGCGTTTTTTGAAGAAAAAGATCCCATGATTTCACCTTTTTTTGTGCGCGACTTCAGGTTCTTTGTTTGGGCGTGACTTTTTGGACGCGTTTTTGCTTGAATCTTCTTGGGTTTTCTGGTGCGACTTTACACCCGTTTTGATTCTGCATTTGTTTTTTGCCGGCTCTTTGAGATTCGAGACCCTCTGTTTTCAAGCCGAAAAGTATTTTAATAGTAGCTTTGTTTTGGGGTTTTTTGTAAAGATTTCTGGGTGGTCATCAGAATTTTTTTTGGGTGCTTTGAAATCCATACATTGGGATTTGTGCAAGCAGGTTTGCCTCAAAATTTGTTTGCAATTGCCTCAATTTTTCAAGATCAGTACAATAAGTTTTATCGCTTCTTTTGTTTGTCTTTTTTTTGTGCCTTGAAAAGCATGCAAGATGGCGAGTTTGACCAACATAATGTTGGAAGGGAGTCAACGATTCAATGGTAGAAACTACAACACTTGGAAGCAACGAATGATGGCTATCTTTGAATATCGTTGCCTCGATCAGATCATTCTAGGTAAAAAGACATGATCAACATCGGGTGTTAAAGATCAAGAGAAGTTTGATGAGCAAAATCATGAAGCGGTGATGCTCATTAAGCTGTCTGTCACCGATGATCAACTGGCATAGGTTCCGTTCGACAAATCAGTTGTTGAGATTTGGGAGCATTTGAAGACCTTGCATGAGACCTTCGACAAGAGCCGTGCGTTTTTTCGAAGAACCAACTATTCTCCATCATGATGGATGAGAAAACGTCTTTACATGAGCATTTGACCAAGATTCAGGAAATCCGTGATCACTTGGAGGCGATTGGTCAGAAGATGGAGGAAAAAGACATGGTAGTAATCACTTTGAAAAGTCTACCAAAGTCTTATGAGCACTTTGTTGAAACTCTCAACATTTCATCGACTAATGTTGATTTGAAGTTTCTAGAGCTTTGTACCAAACTTTTGCAGCAGGATCGTTGGAGACAACAGTTTGGTAGTAGTGCTTCTTCGTCTTCTACAGAGCAAGCTTTTGCAGTCAAGTCTTAGGCTAAGAATAAAGGGAAAAGTCAGCCTCTGCAGCAAAAAAGCTCAGGGCAACCTCAGGACAGCCCCAAGAAGAAGAACATTTAGTGTAATTATTGGCACAAATATGGTCATATGAAGAAGGATTGTCGTCAACATTTGACTTCTGAATAAAAGAAGCAGGGAGGGTTTAAGCCGAAAGAAAATGTTGCCAAGCACACTGAGCAGAAGGAGTCTTCCTTTTATGCCTTTATGGCAAAAGACCTGCAGATCATGTGAAGTCCTCTGCCTAGGACATTGATTTAGGTGCTTCACGACACTTCACCCATCGGCGTGATAGGTTCACTGACTTCTCCCCTTTCAGTGATACGGTTTTTTTTGGAGGAGGTGAAGAGTATACTATTGTTGGCAAGGGAAACGTTCAGATTCAGTCTGTTGGGAGGAATCTCATATCCCTTAATGTATACTACGTTCCTAGCATGAAACTGAACCTTCTCTCTGTCAATCAGATTATGCGGCACTCTCCTTAGTTGGATGTGGTATTCAATGCACATAAGTGTTCGATTGTTGATTGGGAGACCCACACCACTGTGGCTGTTGGCATTGAGGGTCATGGTCTATATAGACTTGTGGATACAGGTGATTCTCCAGAGTTAGCCATGGCAGCCAAAAATTCTTCCATCAACAGTCTTTAGCATCAACGTTATGGGCACTATCTCTCTCAGCTATCTCGGGAGGGACTTTTAGCTGGTTTACCTGAGATCTAAACTCAACATCATGGAGTTTGTGGAGCTTGTATTGCTGGGAAGCAACACACGACACCGTTCCCGAATGGTGACTCATGGCGAGCCTCCAAGATACTACAGTTGGTTCACGTTGATGTTTGTGGGCCAATGAATACACCTTTTGTTATTGGTTGCAGGTATTTCTTGCTTTTTGTTGATGAGTTCAGTCGTAAAATGTGGGTGTACTTTCTTAGACAGAAATCAGACGTGTTTACTATATTTCAGAAGTTTAAGGCCTTAGTAGAGAAAGAGTCTGACTGTTCCATAGTCTCTCTTAGGTCAGATAATGGGAGGCAATTTTGTTCTACTTATTTCTCCAACTTTTTGTGATATACACGACATCAAATGCTAGTTAACCACACTCTACACCCCTTAGCAAAGCAGTGTTGTAGAGTGGCGCAGCCGCACAATCACTGAGATGGCCCGCTCCATGTTACAACACAAGAGTGTTCCTAAGAAAAATTGGGCTGCCATCTATCTTCTTAATCGGTCTCCTACACAGGCTGTTAAGGGGAAGACTCCTGAGGAAGCTTGCATTGGTCGCAAACCTTGGGTTAGTCATCTGAAAATCTTTGGCTCTTTAGCATATGTATGAATTCTAGATGCCAAGTGCTCCAAGTTGGATTCCAAGAGTCAAAAACTTATGTTCATAGGATATAGTGACAACCATAAGGCTTACAGGTTGATTGGACACTGATCGCCTCATCTTCAATCGTGATGTTGTCTTTGATGAAGAACGAGGACCTTTTCACCTTGTCTGTGTAGAACTTTGAGGATCAACCTTTGAAGGCTTCCGATTTGGGTGTCCGTCTTTTGTTAGGTCCACGTGATGGGAGGGATGATGCAGATTGTGTTTTTGATGATGCTCAATCCGATTTTCCTCGGATGATGTTGATCTTCCACCTATTCAACCTGTTCCAGATCTAGTACCAGTTCCAACTCCTCCTCATGCATCTGATGTTGGCACTTCCACTCTCCGACCTAAATGGTGGGCTAAGACCATTGGTGATCTTCATGATGATGAGCTCATTGAGGGTAGATCGTCCAGGAACAAGAGCAATCAACAACATATAGTTAATTTTTCTCTCGTGGCCAACATTCACAGTGTGTATGAGCCTCAAGCATATTCAAAGGCTAAAGGAATTCCTGAGTGGGAACAAGCTATGGAGGCTGAATACCATAATCTTCTAAAGAATAACACTTGGGACCTTTTTGATCTTCCTCTAGGGAAGAAGCACATTAGCTGCAAATTGGTGTATAAGGTTAAGTACAAAGCTGACATAACCCTTGACAAGTACAAAGCTTGTCTCGTTTCCAGGGGGGTTCTCACAGAAGGAAGGCATTAACTACGAGGAGACTTTTGCTCCTAGAGCCAAGATGAGTACCATTCGGCTCGTCCTTGCCTTAGCAGCCCAATTTGGTTGGAAAGTTCATCAGATGGATGGACGTCAAGAGCGCATTCCTCAATGGCGAGTTGAAGGAAGAAGTCTACATGACGTAGCCTCCAGGGTTCAAGGTTTTCGGTAAAGAACACAAGGTGTGCAAACTGGTGAAAGCACTCTATGGTTTGAAACAGGCTCCGTGGGCTTGGTACATAAAGGTCGACAAGTACCTCACAGATCATGGCTTTCAAAGGAGTCCATTTGACTCTAATCTGTATGTCAAACACATTACACATTGATAGTAATATTCTTATTCTTATTTTCTATGTTGATGACTTGATCATTACTGGAAGCTCGACACATTTGATCGATGAGAGCAAACATGATTTGTGTAGCTCATTTGACATGACAGATTTAGGACTTCTGCATTATTGTTTGGGTGTTGAGGTATGGCAGACAAAGAGTAGAATCTTCATCTCTCAGTCCAAATATGCTCGAAGTCTACTGCATAAGTTCTGAATGCAAGATTTCAAACTTGCCTCCACACCTATGGAAAAAGGGCTGAAGTTGTTAGCTAAATCAGATTCACCTGTAGTGGATGAATCCTTGTTCAAGCAACTAGTGGGCAGCCTTATCTATCTCACTGCCACTAGATCTGACCTTAGTTTTGCAGTGAGCTACATTTCACGCTTCATGACAGCCCCCAAGGCTGATCATTGGGTAGTAATGAAGCGTGTGTTTCGTTATGTGAAGGACACTTTTGATTATGGACTTCTTTACTCTAGGAGTCACGATCCTAGCCTCATTGATAACACAGACTCATATTGGGCAGGTTTGGTTGCTGACTAAAAATCAATATCTGGGTATGTTTTCAATTTGGGATTTGGTGTAGTCACTTGGACTAGTAAAAAGTAGCAGGCAGTGGCTCTTTCCTTGACAAAAGTAGAGTATTGAGGAGAGTTAAGGTAGCTTGTGAGGCAGTTTGGCTTCGTCGGATGCTTGCAGATATGCAAATATCTCAAGCAGGTCCGATTCCCTTGTTTTGTGATAATCAAGGAGTTCTCAAACTTGCCAAAAATCCAGTCTTCCATGAAAGAATCAAGCATGTGGAAACTCATTGTCACTTCATTTGGAAGCTTATTGAAGATGGATCAATTCAGCTGCTGTATGTTCCAACAAAGGATCAAACAACAAATATTCTCAGCAAGTCTCTGAGCCTAGAAAAGGTTGTCAGATTTAGGGGGCAGCTTGGTGTAGTTGATAGATTGACCATTAAGGGAGGGTATTAGAATAATTAAAATTATATCTCGTATTAATGATCAATATTGTACCGTATTGTATGTATTAGATAGTTTCTAATTTTTGTCTTTGTTCACGATTGTTTCATTATAGAAATACCGTTCCTTGTAATTGCTATTTGTACATTCCATTCTTTTAATAATATCATGCAATTACTTAGAAATCATTCTGTTTCAGTACTTATAACAATGGTAAGCTAAACAAAAATATCAATTAACAATCTTATAATGATAAGCTAAACAAAATTGTCAAGCTATTTTACTTAATGCATAATAATATAGAACCTTGCATTTCGGCCTGATTGAGGCAGGCAATTAAAGTATTGTAGGATTAGAGGAACTAATCTTAGATTAAAATTTGGAATGTTCTCGATTTTAATGGTCTAACAAAAGTGTTGCTTTATAGAAAAATTGTGCATACTTTTAAAGAAATTGATAATGGAAATCTCAAATAGAAATTTCTGCTCTAATCCTTTTAATTTTGATGCATTTGTAAGATTGAGGGTAGCTTTTAATGGGTGCTTCATCTAATAGAATTGACATTTCCAGAATTTTTGGAATTTGATTGGCTCCAATGGTTGGCTACTTTGGATGTGTGTTCTCATGCTTCAAATTGTGTAAAAAAGCAATGGGGTTTTTGGAACAACACACCCTACTTTTTTTTATAATTTTTTTGCAATATAGAAATGCATATGCAATACCTCCACACATTTTGATCACCTGAATCTCGAAGTGGGCAACGTGAGAGCATGTAGTGTTTCAACCACACTATCTACGATGCATGCAAGAAGATGAATGGTGGAAAGCCAATCAAAATACGTAGGCAGTTGACCTGGCCTAATCAACACCTCTTTGGTGGATTGCATGAATGCAATGCAAGCCACTGGCAGAATTTCTAAGCTTGACTCAGACCAAAATGATCGATAATGCTAGCTTGTTCAGTGCTAAAACAGGCTGTATGATAATGCTATAATGGTTGGCGGTAAATTGACCAATCCTACAATATGAAAGGCATACAAATGATAACCCTTAAGTGGTATTACCATCCAAAGTTTACAAAGTAGTTAGAAAATGTAATACAATATGAGAAAGATAAGAAACTACTGTAATCAACTGCAATATCAGGTATGATCATAAATAAACATGCTGCAATACAATGCATTAGTTCATAAAACCATATAAAAAGGGAATATAAGCTCAAAATGGTAAATAGAACTTTGCAATGCCGAACAAAGATGCATATATGCTCATCAGAACACTGCTGTCACAAAATCAGATTGATATACTGCTGATATGTAAAATCCCCACTTGTATTGAACGATATTTTCACGATTTATTTTTTCCAGTTTGACACAAGTGAACATTTTGTCAAACTGCTGATATTGCTGCTGTTCATGAGATTGTTCCTTAATGCATTCAGAAATATAACATTCCCACAAATTGTTTATTCAATGGCAACTTGGAAATGAGCAGAAATTATTTCAGTTCAAAATATGAATAACTGGCACCTTCTTTAATGAGTTACAATGAAATTATTAACCAGGACTGAGATTAACATTACTGGCCAGATATTACATTTACATAGGTTTGAAAGCTTTAGAACTATTTTCTGAGCATTACAATATTCGAGGGTACCTTAAAATGGAATGCAACACTCAAGAATTAATCCTCATGGCTTCCTTGACCCACGTTGCCTTTCAAAATTGTGGCCGACTCCTTGACTGGGCACGGCTCACATAGACACTGGTTTGACTGCCAGCAAGCTACATGTCTCCTTGTTTGAGCTCCAATAAGGGTCGGTGGTCAGAGGAAAGCTCACGAATGAGAAATAGGGGCAGTTCTTTGAGATATAAGACCCCACGACCTGTCTTGTCTCCTACACAGCAGTCTAAACTTGGCATGGCTTTATGCAAGCCGTCACTCCTCCTAGAATGTCCATGGCTAATAAGAATATGCCAACCAATGCAGATATGTAGCTATGCACCAATGCAACGCTCCACTCCAAATTTAATGATTATGTAGGCTGACTAGGTGGCTGAGTGAATAATATTTTGCATAAATATTATACCCAGACCTTAAACTCTTCCTTCTGCAAATATTCAAATGGCCATCTCTGAAATTACCTCCGAAATGCAATGAATATATATATCAAATTTGTCTTTTAAGGAAACTCACAAATTTGGCAATATCAAACACCTATGTGATCTCGCCAATTTGACCAGCTAGGTTGGATTAGTCTCACCACCAAACCTAGTCGTCCTAGGGTTTCTGTCCTAGAGCCAAGAGTTTCAAAAAACTCCTCAAATCAACAATTAGAGAAAATAACTAAGCATAATGCAAATGAGCTCCAAATTTTACTTTTAATACACTTTGCACTTTTCCCGTTTAAATAATAAATAAAGTGAATTTATAAAGTACCTTTTTAAATATTCCCTCAAAGTCACTTTATAACATCCTTTAATCTAATTATTTAATTTTACCTTATAAATGTACATTTCCCGCTAGACAACATTAAATAATTAAATTAATCAATTCCCTTTATCTGACTATAGCCTATGGGAATTAAATAGGCTATTTAGTCCTCTTGGAGTGATTACTAAGAAAGGGACATTACAGTCCTCCCTTCTCGAGATTGCTTGCCCTAAAACAATTACAAATTAGGGTGTTGCAAAATCTGATCTCCTTTCCATGTGGCATCCTCCATGGGCAAGTCTCTCCAGCTGATAAGATATTCCTTGATCACTTTGCTCCTCAACCTTCTCTCCCTAACATCAAGAATCTTGTCAGGAACCAATACCAATTGCCCCTCCTCATCTAGCGGGGGTAACTCTGTTGAAGTGACCTGCTGCCCTAGTGCCTTCATGAGGCACAATACATGAAAAACATTATGATTCCTACTACCTTCAGGCAACTCAAGCTCGTAAGCTACCTCCCCAACTCGTCAGGTATTCTTGTAGGGACCATAGAAACACGGTTTCAACTTTTCAGCACCACTTTTCTTTAGTAAAACATTGCCTGTAGGGTTGCAACCTCAAGAAGACCAAGTCTCCAACCTCAAAACTGCACTGAACCTTGTGTCTATCTGCATAATTCTTTCGCTGATTCCGAGCAACTTGCAAATTGTCCTTAAGAGCCTTATGGGTATCTTGGCTCTCTTGTATCCAGTCTTTGGCTTTTGGAGCCGTACTAACCCAAATACCAAATCCACAAATGAAGGAGCATCATATACATACAATGTTCAAAACAGTGTTATGCCAATGGATATATGGTAATTGGTATTATAGCAGTGCTCACCTAGATGTAACCACTTAATCCATGCCTTCTGTTGACCTGAAACATAGTTACGCAAGTACCCCTCTACCCATTTGTTCACAATCTTCGTTTGACCATCTGTCTAAGGGTGGTAACTAGTACTCACGGTCAACTTTTTGCTAGCAAGTGTGAACAGCTCTTGCCAAAATGCGTTGAGAAATCTGCTGTCCCAGTCATTGACAATGTACTTAGGCAACCCAGGGAGTCTAAACACCTCCTTGAAAAACAGCTCTGCTACCTACAGTGCCTTGTACTTTGATGAAATTGTGAAGTGAGAAAACTTGGTCAACTGATCTACCACTACATAAATGTAGTCCCCACCATGCACCTTCGGTAGACCCGTAATGAAATCCATGGACACACTCTCCCACTTTTGTTTCGGAATGGGCAATGGCTGCAATAATCCTGCTGAATGAGTGTGCTCTAACTTGTTCTGCTGACAAGTTATGCGCTCCCTCACATGTCGCAACACATCGTCCTTGAGGCCCTTTCATGAGAATCTCTCTCTGATATGCCTGCAAGTTTTGAAGTATCTAGGATGCCCTACCAATGGTGTATCATGAATAGTCCCCATAATCTTCTCCTTAAGTTTTGATCTAGGGACTAAATATATTCTGTCCTTGTACTGATAATGTCATCTACCAACCTATACCTGTCATTTTGAATGTGACCATCCATCAACTCACAAGAAAACTTATTCTTGGAATATTCCACCAGGACGTGGGATTTCCAATTAGCTGAAATCTCAGTAAGGGAACACGTAGCTGGTTGCCTGGAGAGGGCATCAACAACAATATTCTTCTTGCCCTTAACATATTCGATGTCAAGATCGTAGGCTTGTATCTTGTTGACCCACTTCTGCTTTTTCTCATTTAAATCCTTCTGTTCCAGGAAATATCTCAAACTGTTGTGGTTAGTCCTAACCACAAACCTTCCACCTACTAAATATTGTCTAAACTTTGCCAAGGCATGCATAATGGCAAGCATCTCCTTGTTGCAGATGGAATAGTGTCTCTCTGGTTCTTTGAGCTTCCTACTCTCAGATGCTATCGGATATGTGTTCTGCATCAAGACAACTCCTATACCCTCACCCGAAGCATCACACTCAAGCACAAAGGGCTAAGTGAAATTAGGAACTGCCAAAATTGGACAAGTGCTCATCACCCCCTTGGGTCTGTCAAATGCCCTCTGATCTTCACCTGTCCATCTAAAATCCCCTTTCTTCATGGGATCCGTTAGGGGTGCACCCAATTGTGAAAACCCCTTAATAAAGCGCCTATAATAGCTGGACAATCCAAAGAATCCACTCGACTCTATATGGGTCTTAGGTGGGGCCAATCCAATATTGCTCGTATCTTCTCTCGATGCACCTGCACATTGATCACATGGCATAAATACAAAATCTCTATCATGCCGAATTTGCATTTAGACGCCTTAGCGTACAATGGCTGCTCCCCCTTGATGCCCAACACCTCATCTAATTGCCTCAAGTGATCCTCCCATGTCTTGTTGTATATATGAACATCATCAAAGAATACTGTTGTGACCTTTTTCACACATCACCCCATCAAGATGGGGACCCCCTAAATTTTGCTCCATTTTGGTCTTTTGGCTTTGGTTCGCTCTCTCTCTGGTCTCTGGTCCTTCCGGGGATGTCCTGTCGTTTGACCCAAATTAAAGTATTGGTTAAGTCTGTGTAATTAGGGTTTTCATCCTTCAGGCTTATTAAAGGTCAAACTGAGTTATAAAATTGAAATCCAAGCTTGGTACAGCAGTCAGAAGGCTTCCAGCAGAGTCCCCCTAAATTTTCATTGTATTCCGGCAACTTACTATTTTTAGTAAGTATTCAATTTGGGACTATTTTATTGAGATTTTGGAATTCTGTCAGTTCCACTGCATCCGAGTGACATCAAGCTGTCTACACGTAAATTTTGAGCCAGATCAGACGACTTACTATTTTTGGCATTTCAGGCTTTAAGAGCCAAATTAGGGTTTCTACATGAGCTTTTCAGATGCATGTCTGGAGAATCCTTCTAGGTTTTCCAAAACCTTCGCAGTGATGTAACATGCAAACCGAGACAACCACTTTCAGAGTTCAGCCTTCGGAGGCTATTTTTAGGGTTCGCATGCAGTGTTTTTCAACGCATGTCGGGTTTTTCTTCATGGGGTTTTCGAGAGCTTCGCAACGGTGTGACTTGCAAGCAGAGAAGATCGAGTTTTGAGGACTTACTATTTTTAGCCAGTGCATGCATACAGACCAGTTTTCTGGGTTTTTCTGGGTTTTTTGAGATCCCGCGGGCAATATGACATACAAAACCATCTGGCAGTGGATGAGTCACTTTTCAGACAATTTCTATTTTTAGCAGGTACACTCCGGCAGTCGCCCAACACTCCAGTCCAGCAAGCAGAACGACATGCAGAAGGAACGAAGTCAAACGGAGACCGTTCGGGATACATGCAAATCAAATTAGGGTTTCCACTTTTATAGAGGGTAAAATCCAAAAATAGCCGAAACAAAGTACCCCACCCATGTCAGCACACTTCAAGGCACCTGCTGGCAAAATTTGAGCAAAGTCGGAGAACTTACTATTTTTAGTAAGTCAGGGCACGGCTATAAATAGCAGGTCTGCACCCGAGGTTGGCATCAGAGTAACACTCAAGCTATCAAGATCAAGTGTTGCAACTTTCAGGCAAAACGGAGCTACTGAAGTTAGAAAGTCAAAACTTACTATAAATAGCAGGTGGCTATAAATAGCAGGTCAGGGCAGAGGACTGGCAAAACAGGTTCACAAGGTGAAGAATATCATATGATGAAATTTTCAGGCAAAACGGAGCCTTAGAGGTTGAAAATCAAGGGACTTGCTAAAAATAGCACAACTTGCTAAAAATAGAATGCGTAAACAAAGGCAGGCAGAGGCATGGACAATATTCTAAGTGTGGGAAAATGAAAGTATTCCCTTCAAAATGCGCCCACCTCACAGATTGATAGCATCAAAATTTTCTAAGGCAAAAAAACAAAAGTGGGCATATGAAAATGCGCCCAAGGTTGTGAGGCCAAGTTAAAATTTTCTAAGTGGTGAAAACAAAAGCTTGAGGGGCAAAATGCGCCCATAAGCTCAAGGGGTATCAAAAAAATTTCTAAGTGTTAAGTTGAGAGCTAACCCCCCTAAATGCGCCCTCACCTTGAAGAAAGTGATGAAGGCATTGAAATTGCCTAAGGCATGGAAAGTGAAAGCTCACCTCATGAAATGCGCCCTCATCTTGAAGCTACCCCATCAAAATGCGCCCAAGGAAGATGTTGCTGGAGAAAAAGCGGCTAAGGCATTGAAGATAGAAGTTCACCCTGTGAAGTGCGCCCTCAAGAAGGAGAAAAGGTGAAAAATATTCTAGGGCAAAAACAAAACCTTGACACCCAAAATGCGCCCAGCTCCAGCAAGGAAATGCGCCCAAGTCAAAGTGTTGAGAGGGTGGAAAAACGCCTAAGGCAAAGTTGAAAGTTCACCCTATGAAATGCGCCCTCAAGTGAAGGCTTGGCCTAGTAAATGCGCCCACCTTGCAAGTGTTGTTAAGTGAAATTCTTCTAAGGCATGAAACAAGAGGTTAGGTAAAAACGCCTATGTATGGAAAATGAAAGCTGGAAGTGGTGAATGCGCCCAAGGTAATTGGAAGTGTTGAGAAGTTCGAAAATAAACTAAGGCGTGTAAAATGAAAGTAGACCCTTCAAAGTGCGCCCACCTCAAGTGTAAAAGGGGTTGCTGGAGAAAATAATGCTAAGGCATGGAAAATAAAAGTTGAGGGTGCCAAATGCGCCCAACTTGAAGCAGAGGCCAAAATTCTTCTAAGGCATAAAATGAAAGCTTGAGGTAGTATTTGCGCCCAAGGTAAAGTGAAGACCCTCAAAGAAAATTCTAAGTCATCAAAGTGAAAGCTCATGGGTCAAAATGCGCCCACCTTCAAGACATTGAAAATGTTGAAAAAACGCCTAAGGCATCAAATCGAAAGTTCAACATCTAAAATGCGCCCAAGTTGAAAGTAAGGACTTAGAAAAAGTTTCTAAGTGTTGAAAGCGAAAGTGCCAAGGTAAGAATGCGCCCTTGAAGAGGGATTTAAATTTTAATTCATAAGGCATGGAGATTTTTTTTATCAGAGAAAAATTATACCAAGGGAAATACGCCAAGAGAGAAAATGTTAGAAAATTTTTCTAATTGAGATAGCATTTCACTAGGGAAAATACGCCCTTGGCATGGAAGGATGATTTGATGAGTTTTAAAATTTTCCAAAGGCAGTTGAAGGTTGACGAATATTTTTCAAGGGGAAGATTTGATATCGATGAATATTTTCCATGGGTCAAGTGAAAATCAAATGAACCCGTTTAAAATGCACCCATGAGTTAACAGAGTTTGAAAATTAATTTCCTAAGGGAAATTTTAATATTTTCAGAGGAAATTCGTTTTGCCTAGATTATTTTCCTGACGGAAGTTAAATCTCAGAGGATGAATTATTTCGAGCATGCAAGATAATTTTTAATCACCCGGAGTTGAACATTTTAATGAGAGAATTTAAAATGTCTAAGGCAAATTTTATGAAATCGAGGATTTAAATGACAGACATTTTAAAAGTTGGAAATAAATTTACAACTCCCACGAAATTTTTCGAGTTGAATTTATTTAAACACTGCGAGATTTTAAAATGGAATTTTAAATCAAGTCAAGTGATTGTTTTTCTCGCGAGTTGTTTAAATCGCCAAGAGTTAACTGGCAGACTAAGAGGAAGGATTCGAATTTTTACAAGGAAGGAATCATTATTAATGGCAACTGCCATAATGACCGGCTGACGACTAGCCCACTACTGCGCTTGAATTAGAAGATTCCGAATGAAGAGATTGGAAAATTGATGAAGGCGCTAAAAATAGCCCCAGCACTACTTAGCAGGATTCTCCGAGAAGAGTTATTTAAACAATCTTTTCTCTCATTTCTCCTCACATTGTTTCGAAGTTGAAGTTGCTGAAGAAGTTCTTGAGAGATTTAAATATTTTCGAAGTGGTTGAGGAGAGAAATTCTTGGAGAGTTTATTTTATTTCGGAGGGTTGAGTTGCTGAAAGTGCGAAGTGCTGGAGAAATTTTCATTTGCCGAGACTCTTTCTTTCGAAAAGCTGAAAGTGTGTTGCTGCAATTTCGAAGTTGAAGGTTGAAGTTGTTTTCCGGAGTTGCTGGAAGGTTTATTTGTTGAAGTTGCTGCAGAGTGTTGAGTTGCAGAAATTTATATATTGCTGGGGATTTATTTTGAAATTGCTGAGTATTGAAGTTGCACGAAAGTTGAAGCTTGCTGCAGATTTTACTTATTCAAGCTGCTGGAAGTTGAAAGTTGGTGAGGTTGACGAAGTCGAGACAAAGGATTTAATTCATTTTGTGCTGAGAAAGTATCCACATTGCTGAAAGTTGGTAGTTGGCTGCAATTTTCTTCGGCAATCGGAAGTGCAGTCGTTGAAAGCTTCTTTATAAGCTTGAAGTTTTTTTATACAGTACGAGGTTTGGAGTTAGTAATTTATGTTGAGAGTTTTTATTTTCAAAAAGCTAACTCCACGTTCGCAGCCGTTTCGGAGGTTACTTCATTTTATTTAAAAAAATTCTGCAGCCTAGCTTATTGCTATTCTATTTTATTTTGCAGATGGCCGGAGGAAAGGATGTTGCAGGAACAAGCAGAGCCGCAGGCAGAGCTGCAAACACTGAAGCAGGCAAGGCTAGCTCATCCCGGCAGGCAATGATTAAAAGGCTCGCTAAGCCATTTCTCCCAAAGTCAGCAATAGTTTCAAAGTTGGCGGGATTAAATGACACCAACCTTGGTTCATTTAATCTAAATGCACTCAAATCAAGGATGTTCGGGCTAGGGGGCCATCAACCATCAGTCACGACACATAATATAATGAAGAGTAGAATCTACGCAGCTGCTAGTTTTCCGCTAGCAATTCAGTGTCCGGAGCTAATTATGGAGTGCGCCAATCACTACAAGCCAGAACGTAGGACGATTGTCTCTCCGGATGGTAAACTGCTCGCCAACTTCACACTGGATGCCATCGGAGAGGCATTTGGGATTCCAACTGCTGAGGAGATGTTATACAGAACAAACAAAAGGGCAGATAAGATGTACTCTTCCTCTTTCGAAAGAGTCACTGCAGTCATCAACAGAGTTTGGATGCAGAAGCCAAGGCCACCCCGCACTAAGCTCCCAAAGCAGATAATTGCCGAGGACATGAAACAAGAATACTGTGATTTGATAATGATGTTGAGCCGGGTAAATGGGAGTGCACAGGCTTACATTTTCGAGCCTTGGATGTTCTACTTCATCGAGATCATCTTGGAGGGAAAGGAGTGTGTCGAGTGGGCTAGGATGATTAGCAACCACATCGATGAGCAATTCAGGAGCCTGAAGGTGACGAGGACTTTCTACATGAGCTCATATGTAATTTACATGTTGGCCAGAATGACTAAGTACAGAGGGATTTCGTACAAGGAGCCAATCGGCTGTGCCCCTGGTCAATTCAAAATCCACGAAGCCTGCACACAGCTACATTTAGCTAACATTGCCAACTATAAACGGGCAAATGATGCATTCACAATGCACATCGCGAGGACACTTCAGCAGAGGACGCAGTAGAGAATATCTAAAGAAGCACAGACACTGATTGAAGAATACGGGTATTGGCTCATCCACTTCCCGAAATTCACATATATTAGGCTGCAAGGGTTCACTTCGTATCCGTATCGGTTACCACGATACCCCACTGATCACATAGTAATGCTTGAGGTATCTAGGCAATTGATTGCCTACGATAAGATTCAGAAAAGGAAAAAGAAGGGTGGACTTGATTTTCCTATCACCATGGGAAATTCCATTGAGGTGTGTCCCTCTTTACAGGCAGCCCGAGAGGCAGAGGACGAGCTGCAATCTTATCATTTGTCATATCACACAGGCAGGCAAGATTTCGATCCTTACAGGAACATCCGGATGATACAGAACGTTGAATACCGGCACAGAGCTCATCTGGAGGACTTTTGGGCAAATGCAGTGGATGAGGCCGAGATAAGAAGAAGGATGTTTTCCAGACTTCCTCTCAAGTTGATTAGAGAATGTGAGATTATTCCAGTTCCCGACCAGGTGGAGGAGGATGTCAACGTCATGCAACCCGACTATGGGTCAGTTAGGGATACTCCTGTCCCACCACCTGATTGGTCCGAGCCAGAGATCATGGACTTGGACATGCTTTCTATCCCGGTGATGACTTTTACCAGGACTTGGGTCGACAGACATGTATGCAGACTCAAGAGCAAGTCGATCGCCCTTACTTATAGCTTGATGGGTGACCCAAGGCCGTTATCAGTAAAAAAGGGGAAACAAATTGCTCAGACATCGAGGGCACAAGTGGAAGTGCCAACCCAACCCATACCATTGAGGATAGAACAAGCATCACCCGTGCACTCACAAACTCAGTCTTCGAGTTTGAGAGTGGTTTCATTATTTGCCGATCAGAGGGCAGGATTAGAGGAAGAGCGGGGACTTGAGGAGGTAGATCAGCCCAACGCCCGGGAATCAGCTAGTGTCAGTCTATCCAGGGGCGGCCAACAGGAGGAGGAAGAGGAAACAATGGCCGACACCCATTTTCAGCAGATGTTGGACACAGCTTTGGAAGAAGAGGAAAACACAGAACAAGGGACCCAAGGGTCGGGAGATACCCAGCTTATAGAGGAGGATGAGCCTGAGCAGACCAGTGCAAGAAGAGAGGAAGTGCACGAGATGGAGGCAACAGAAGAACAGCCCCTTGTCATTTGTAATCCACAGCAGACAGTGCCTGATTGGCTTTCCGACAGAATGAGGAGAGAACCCGAGGATGATACGGATCCAGCCATTGAGATGGAAGAGTTCCTCAGGAGGATCAGTGCGCCACCAGAGAAGAAAAGGGCCCGAAAGTTTTCAAAGATCTCGACCGACGAGTCAGGCTCTCGCACGCATTAGGTGGCTATTCCGAGGGAAGATTGTGATCGAACCGAGGAGAGGCCTGAAAATTATGTGATCACCACAGTAGAGTTGGGTCGTCCTACGGGAGCCCAAGTTATCGAGGAGTTCGATAACTCCTATCAGGCATTGAAGGATCAGTTGCTCCGCACGGAGGGGAAGTATAAGAAATTGAAGAAGGAGCACAAAACCTTGATAGGATACATGCAAAATCTAGCACGTCCAGGTGAACCAGTAAACCCAGCAGTGGAACGTCCATCAGAGCTTCCGAAGGAGTCAGTTGTTGCCTTAGAGGATTTGAAGAAAATGGAAACGGAGGCAGACAAGTGGGTTAGCCGTGTTCATACTGAGACAGGGAAATTCATGGAGGACCTCACCGATGCTTATCGACAGGCCTCAAGTATTTTGGCACGGATGGATATAGTAGATCAGGCCTGGGGTGATATTCGCATCTATCAAACGAAGACGGTACTTCGTTTGGGGGCTTTGATGCATATACCTCTAGAAACCTTGGTGGATGGAGGTGTAATTCAGAGAGGTGATAGGTATGATTTCACCAGTTGGTACTCCTCGGTGGTCACAGGCCGTGGATTTCACGACGCAGCAAGGGCAGATTCAGCTAAAGTGAGGAAAGCAATGGGCAACATCTTGGGGGGAGTCCTCAATACATTAGAAGCCATATTTGCTAGAAAGTTGGTCCCAGAGGAGATAACTGCTGATGGCTTGAAAAGTAGACTGCCTCCATTCTTCTCAGCTGCGAGGTCACTTGTCCTGGATGACTTTGAGAATGTCTCCATGTTCTCTAGTATAATTCAGCATACCCAGGACGCCTTGGTGACATGGAGGAAATCTTACACCAGATACGGACAGACGGTAGCAGTCTTGGAGTTCCAGCTCAACCATATTCCACCGATCTCTACATAGGAGGTTGAAGCAGTATTGGCCCGGTTGATCGAGTTTGCTATCCGGGAGAAGGCCAGTGGGAACGCGCTGCTTGATGAGGATCTTCTTGATGATGGTAGTGGGCATTAATTGCTCATTATGATTCCTGCAGGGGAGTGGAGAATATTACGTGCATTCATTGCCCACTCCTCTTTGTGGCGGTTTTTAGGGCAGAAACCCTAATCAGGGCATAGGTGGCTCGATCTGAGCCCTTCATTGTAATTTGATCTAAACCGTCCACTGAATTGGACTTATTATAAAAGGGGCATCCCCCCTCATTTGTAAATAATTAGACATTAGATCAAGAGTTGAATCAGAGCTAGAGAGTAGAAGGCATATAGCATTTAGCTTAGAAGTTAGCTTTAGATTGAGGAGGGAAGAAAACTTTCCTTTGAAAGTTTTGTAAAAGGTTGTTGTGAACACTTTTCATAATACAAAGAGTTTCATTGCTTGGTGATTTCTTCTTTGTTATGAGTAGCTAGCAAGGCCATTTCGTCTTTCCAATTCAAGGTAGATAGAGTAAAATAGATTTTTATTTCATGCAAGTAGTTGTTAATTGTGGAGTGTGGCGTTGTGATTTGAGCATATCTTCTTCATCCATACCACTAGCGGGCTTACTGATGGTAAGTTCGCCTTGCGTGGTCAACTGGAGTATCAGCACTTAACTTCGATTATGGTTCATATGTTTGTATGCGTCGTATTGACGGTATGAACATGTTGCGTCATAGTTTGAACACTTTTCTCATGCTTTGAAGATTGCACCAACTTTGTCGGAGTTGTTCGAAAGGAGACAAAGCAAAGTTTGGTTTGAAGATTGTTTAAGTCGATCCTCGTCCTCCACCCTTTAGAAGTAGATTTGTAGAATCCCTATCCCTATCCCCTTTAAATTCTGCATTTTCCGAGTCAGTCTAGATACCAGAACATATTGCCAAATCATTCATGTCCTAATTGCTTCACAGAGTTCGAACAACTACGTAAGTCCCCTTGAAATAACCAGCAAAACACATCAACCAACTGAGTCTATTCGCGATAAAAGGAACCTTGGAGTCGAACACATGAACTTTCAAGCAATCTTAGCATGTGGGACACTTTGATCAAGAGAGAATAGAGTGACCGTTGGACAACTTTATTCTGTGCTGGCGCTGTCATAAAAAGCACGTCAACAAATACTAGGAGAAACTTCTGCACCTGCTTGTTGAAGATGTGGTTCATACAAGACTGGAAAGTGGTAGGAGTGTTGGTCAACCCAAATGGCATGACCAAGAACTCATAGTGTCCATAATGGTAGCTGAACGCTGTCTTATGTATATCCTACTCCTTGACTTTGATTTGATATCCCGATCGAAGGTCAATCTTCAAAAAGTAGACCGTCCCATGCAATTCATCCAACAACTCATTGGTCTTGGGGATATGATATCTATTTTTGATTGTTTTCTTATTCAAAGCTCGATTGTTGATACACATTCTCATGGTTCCGTCCTTTACCAAGACTATTGAAGAGGCGAATGGATTGGAATTGGGTCTAATGTGGCCCATATTTCATAACTCGATGGCCTTCTCTATTTCGTCTTTGAACTTCTTCGGATGCTTGTAAGTAGTAGTTATAACTGGTTTGGTGTCATGTCCTCCTAATCATAACGGAAAAATAACAAAATATATATTTAAAATATTAAACATTCGATGTCATTATAATTATGATTGTCAAAGACAATATCATAATTATAAATATTATTATATTATTAAAACTAAATGCAATTTTACAACTCCCAAAATATAAATACTAGCTATTATAATCATTGTAATAATGTGAGATAAATAATATATATTGACAATTTGATATTATAACCATAGTAGACATTTAAATGTGATATAAAATACAAATCAATACGTCTGAAATGTGCTAGCCAATTTTTTCAATTTTTAACACATTAATTTCATCCGTTAACGTTAGTGAAATCACAAACCAGCTGAAAGGAACCCTTTCTCTTCCGATCAACCCAGATCCCAGTACGGGCAAGGTGAGAGCATACTCGAAAGGGGATCGTTAGTTCAAATTTGAAACTGCTGGAAAAGTACATTGGAAGAAGATAACAATCACTCAACCACTTATTTAGCGGGAGGACTGGAGATAGAAATTACATTGCTGAAAGTAATAATCAACTCAACCACTTATTCAGCGGGAGGACTAGAAAGAGAAGTACAATGCTGAAAGTAAATATGCAACTCGACCACTTATTCAGTGGGAGTGTGTTGACGGCTCAGCCGATCAGCCGATCAGCAATATGCAAATGCAATACAATGTAGATTGAGCATGACCAGTCTCTTCCACAAGCGTGGGAAAGCAGTGTAATAAGAAATATAATAAGACAACTGACAGTACTACTGTTTAGCTTTACAAAATGATAGAACTCCTGCCAATATCAAAGTATTACAATGTCTCAATGCTGCAATTATAGGATATTCATCACGTATCAGCAAACGACTCAACCACCACTGAATCCCAACTCCAAAGACAACTTCTACAATCTGATTTCTGACAGACCAACAACTGAAATGCACAAACCAGCAACTAGACAACCCACTATAATGCATAGAACTCACTCAAAACTCATCCCAAAGACACCAAACCAAAGCCATAAGCATTCTAGAGAATAGGCGCCCAAATCCCAAGCAACAAACTGCAACCTAAACCCATGAATTATTTTTGCACGAACTCCAAAGCATCCCGAACATAGTACGACCCTCAAGAAGGGCGATTTCTTCCTCAAAAATTACACACTTAATAATAAAAGCTGAAATTCAACATAGAGGGGCGCCCAAGGCTGCAAAACTCATTTGTCAAATACCCATAACCAAATAAAATTCACCCTAAGACATATGAGCAAAAACGACAATCAGCTATACCTCACCAACAACTCCAAAAAATTGACAAAATGCAAGAAACTCAACTACCAAGTGCTCAATCTGTTCTCAAGGATTAAGAACATCAATATCTCAACTAGTTGCTATCTTTCAAGCAAGAAGTCAAGCCAAGTTAGGGGGTATGCATTCCTCGAAGCAACTTACTAACCATTCCGACAGCATAACTTTACTGTAGATATGAGATAATGAACTAAGAGCCCAATGCTCTTATTTATAACATTTCTTGCTCCAAATTCAAATTCAATCTCCCTCCAAATGGACGCCAAAACCAAACTCAAATTCACAATGCCCATTAGCGTCATTTGCATTTCATTTCTCCAAGTCGTCCTCCTCCAAGAAGCATTATACTTTATTAAAATGTCAATAAAGTATATTATGGCGTCCAAAATAATAATAAAGTGAAACACTTTATTAAACTAATTTAATTCCTCCAAGCTAGGCATCAAAACAATAAAGTGAAATATAAATATAATTGACCACTTATTTCTCCAAGGCGTCCAAACATGCCTTTTAAATATTTCACTCAAAATAATATTCTCATCAAATATCAAACTTGCCAAAATAATCACCTCAAATGCTGGAGACCAACTGAATATACTGCCCTGCCCGAAATAGCCATAATACCAAGTTGTTGAAACATTGCCAAAAATAGCACCAAGGGTATTGGAGACCAAACTGCTCAAATTGACCTGCCAGATATAACCAGTGAACTGAATTGCAGAAACCCTGCTAAAAATAGAACTTACTAAAAATAGTAAGTTGTTCCAAACTCATTTTAACCACAATTCGAGCAACCGTCAAACTTACTAAAAATAGTAAGTCCGGAAAAGTTCTCTGATTTAGTTGCATGTCACACTGTCGCGAAGCTCTCTGAAAACCTAGAAGGAATCCAAAATCCGATCTTTAAAAATCCAACATGCAACCGTTGTAACTTACTAAAAATAGTAAGTCCGAAAAAGTTCTCTGATTTAGTTGCATGTCATACCACTGCGAAGCTTTGTGAAAACCTAGAAAGAATCTTGCAACCAATCTGCAAAACTCCAACATGCAAACCCTTGAATCCTCAAAAGAAACCTCCAAGTAGCTGGAAACCCTGATTCTACCTCTGACTAGCCTGCGAGCATCTAGGAATAGGCTAACAGTCACTGGAAGGTGTAGTGCTAAAAATGGGGACATTACAATGTCGGATAAAAGAGATATAATATTTTAAATATGAAATATGATGCAATAGACAATAAAAATGAATATTAAACATAATAATATATACTACTCTGAACATTAAAAGTATATAAATATTAAGTGTAATTATTAAACCATTTAAATATATTCATCGCATATACTCCTTGATTGATTCGCATTCATCCTACTATCCAAGGGATTGACTTCTATGGTATAGCGATTATTCTCTTGCCATGTATGAATCTTATCAGGCTTTGATCTGAAGCTCCTCACCATCGTTATATTTGTCTTCAACTATTGGGCACATATGATGTGGTGATGAATAAATAAATAGGAGTTTTGTTGCCTTCACCGATTCCTCTTACCCTTGCCGAAACTCATACCAAAAGGGACGCATGGTCCTGAGGTCCTAAGACAATCACTATCATGTCCATTCTCTATTCGGCGCACTAGTCTATGACCATACCTTACCGTTGGGAAGAGATTATTGAGCCTACGCTCCATGAATACAATTAGATCATCACCTTCCCTTTTGTCATCGGGAGTATATATAAAGACCTTGGAAACGTTAAAGCGTATATACTATTTGAGGCATGAATGCCTGTAAGTAGAGGTAACATGCCGTGTTGGGATAGTTGGGAATTTTCCATACCATGTGCCACGATAGAAACAAGTAGCGATTTTGTATCCCGTACCCATATAAAGTGAAACAAACAATGATTGACTGGGCGCTCATCTTTATCGATGCCTGTTTGGAATATGTCGTTGGAAGTCCAAGTTGGCGATAGCATAGGTGAAGTAGAGCTTCATGTCAGACCAAACACTTGCTCGAGACATTCTTGAATATGAGGACATTAATAAAATCTCACGGAGATCCAAATCAGGTCAATTAGGCATTGAATTATTTAATCAACAACTTCCTTGATATATTGGTAAATATAGAAGACAAAATACAACGATTTAAATAAGGAGGAATAAATTAAGTTTAAACAGCAGCGATTGATTAACTCATGAAAGCCAACAGTAATAAAAAGTAAATATATAAATTAAAGGCAGCAATAGCTTTTACAAGAAGACAGATCCCCCACAAAAGACACGGCCGTTGGCAAGATATAAATAAAGGAGGGGAAATGGAATTGATTATGATATAATAGTTTGACAAACATATCTAGATGCTCCAAGAAACCATGACCTTCCAGATAAAGGAGGCACAAATGACAAAGTAACATTCAGATATTCAGCCACCCTTGTATCGCATTGTTTAAGAAGGCCATATCTGAAACAACGAACTGAATAGGCAACATAAAACATGAGGGATACAACAACTTAGGTGAACTTTCTTCACATAGCTTTAATGTTTAGTTTCCTCGATCTGACATAAACAATGCTGTATGAACCTTTGTATGCCCAGGCTCTGGCCGATCTGTGTATTGTGAAAATAATCTATAGACTTTATTCATTGAAATGCATCCAATCGCCTTTGATGTGTTGAAACCATTCCTTCTTGGATATCGAATCTGGAAATAGGCTCATTATATTGGTAATTGGCATTTTATTTAGGCGGATTGTGTAGTCCTTGACTGATCATAGGCCATAATGGTTTACCTTTTATAGATATGGTTCTAATGATGATTGATCTACATCTATATTTGATTGAGTTCTGATTTTTGCAAATTACATTTGTATTGAACAATGTTGGACTTGTAGGTTGTATTGAATTGCATCATCGAAAGAATGTAATGAACATGTAGACATGAATATTGCTTAAATTAGTTCTGCATTCTGATATACCTTCATGCTAGGACTCAATGAACTGTATGCTCATATTGAATACTTTTATTGCATAATATGTGTAAATGCAAATGAAGTACTAATGACTGCATATAAATTGTCTGAATTGTGAATGTAATCCTGCCAGGATAGGTGAATCATGACTTAAACGGTTTGTCTAAAAACCCCACCTAGGTGTCCGCCCCATAGGCTCGAGGCAAGGGTTGGGTCATGGAGGGGTGGGGGTCCCACCTTAGATGCTACCCCATAGGCCCGAAGCAAGGGTTGGGCAATAGGTGGTGGGCCTTAGACTTCTTAAGGATTCCACGATTCTCCTCCCTTGATAGGTTGAGTGACTCTTCTGTTTTGCAATCTGCAACTATGATTATGTCTGATTTTGGATACTTGATATCAAAGCTAACTTATAAGCTTGCGGACATGTATGCATCTGATGAATGCAGGTATCATTTCAAGGTTACCCTATTATAGAAGGCCTTTAGGTGGGAATAAAGATCCAAATCCTTTAACTCTTGAGCAACCTTAGAACCTAACAGGTAAGGGACATTACATTTGGCCCCTTCTTCTAACTCAATAGTGTGCTTGAACCCTTTGTTAGGAGATCTTCTTGGAGGAATCTCTCCAAAAACCTTGTCATGTTTGCCAAACAATGCCTAAATGTCTAGATGATATGGCTGATTACTATTTGAAGACTCGTTATGTAATGTCTCCATTTTAGCTCTATACTCCTCTTGAGGTTTTAGCCTATTTCCGGAAACTCGTAGGCTAAGCAGATTGGAAAATTAGAGTTTCCTATTTTATAGGAGGTTTCAGATGCATTTTTGAAAGCTTAGATGCAGGAGTTTGGAAGTGTGTTTCTGGGAGTTTTTCTGGGTTTTCAGAGAGCTTTACAATGGTGTAACATGCATCTCCATCTGATAACCTTTCCAGGCACTTACTATTTATAGTAAGTCATGTTGGTTTCTCGGTTTGTGCTCAGAAGGCGTTGGGAAACACTTACTATTTATAGTAAGTCTTGTTTACTGCTTAGTTGGTGTTTAATTGATGTTTTGCAAACTTACTATTTATAGCAGTTGCTATTTTTGGTAAGTCAATTTATAGCAATATCATTCTAGCAATAGTTCAACCTTTTGCAGTTCAGTGTGGCTGTTCAGTTTGGCCTTCTGTCGAGTTTGCAGTGAACTTACTATTTTTGGCATTGGCTATTTTTAGTAAGTCTATTTTGGAAATGTCTTCATCAGCAGTATGGTGCAGTTCATTATCTAGATTTTGGTAATAATCCATCTTTTGAGTTGAGTGTTAACTTAGTGCACTCTAATCTCTTCTTAGGATGGGATTCAAAGACATTACTTGTTCCATGTATTCTTGTAGTTGAAACCTTCATGATGTGGCTTTCATGGAACACTAAAGAGGACACCGGATTTTGGATATCATTGTTGGCTCTATCTAACATTTAGAATCATAAAGAGATTGTTTCGGTGTGTTGGAAAATTTTCATGGTTGATTATCCAAGTATGGGATTTTCAGCATGTTCTGAAGAAGATTATCATGTGTGAAAAGAAGGTATGTTGCAGTGATAAGTGCCAAAATTTCAGTGCTAGAGGTGCTGCTACCTTCTTTATCAGCCAATTGATGATTATATTTGATCATCTATTGTTGGCTTAGAGAGGAAATGGGAGCAAAAAATGGTTCTTTGCTATGTTGGAGTTGTTAGAGTGGGTGTTTCCAGCTTTGAATGTGATCAGAATTGTCAAAATGGACAAGGATTTTCAGAATTGCAGCTGCTGTTCCTTTCCCAGCATGCTGATTTCTCTTAAATCTGATGTTGAGTCATTCAATTTTGACTTAATGGGCAGCTGGTACACTCATATTTTCACTTCACAATCTTTTTCTAGAGATGATTTTTGGTTTCGAATGGGAAGAATGGTGATTCAGACTAATCCAAACCAGTCTTTGAATAGAGTTGGAGTTCTTTCCAATAGTCACTTGCGAACATTCTTTGGTACTCATGTTCAAGGCAGCGAACCTTGGGCTGTTTTGGTTCATATTTACGAGATTTTTGGAGAGAGAGCTGTGAAAGATTTCAAGTGTCCTTGTATATGTTTGTGATCTTCAAAAAAGGCATTGGACATCCTTGAAGAGTTTTGAGGATGGGTCTACTATGTATTTGCAAAGGGTTGTTTCCCTCTTTACGAATATCCTTGTTGGAGTCACCTTTGCAGTTGTGATTCTATTTGATGCTTTGAGGAGTATTGCTGATGAGAATAATTTTGAGTTGCTTAGATCAATGTTCCTTGTGCTCCAAATGATGTTGATCATTGGCATTGATGATATTAACTTCTCAAAGACTTTGGGGTGTGAGATGTTGCAATGTTTTGATTTATGTTCCTCTTGGTCTTTCAGTTCGAGTCATATGTTCCGTAATCTTTTAGGGTTTCAGAGGAGGATAGTGCTGTTTTGGTATGATGGTTTTGATTGTGTGATTAGTATGGCGCAGCATCAGCATGGTGGGTCTTTTTGGAGATGGACTTGGGACCCTGGGATCCTACTTGGCATAGTAAGGATCAAAATTTTTTCTTGGAGTGTGGCGGCATTGCTTGAGGACAAACAATTTTGGGAAGAGCGGACTGTAATGTCCCCATTTTAGCCCTATACTCTTCTTGAGGTTTTAGCCTATTTCCGCAAACTCGTAGGCTAAGCAGATTGGAAAATTAGCGTTTCCTATTTTATAAGAGGTTTCAGATGCATTTTTGAAGACTTGCATGCAAGAGTTTGGAAGTGTGTTTCTGGGTTTTCAGAGAGCTTTAGAATGGTGTAACATGCATTTCCATCTGATAACCTTTCCAGGCACTTACTATTTATAGTAAGTCATGTTGGCTTCCCGGTTTGTGCTCAGAAGGTGTTTGGAAACACTTACTATTTATAGTAAGTCTTGTTTATTGCTCAGTTGGTGTTCAATTGAAGTTTTGCAAACTTACTATTTATAGTAGTTGCTATTTTTGGTAAGTCAATTTATAGCAGTATCATTCTAGCAATAGTTCAGCTTTTTGCAGTTTAGTGTGGCTGTTCAGTTTGGCCTTTTGTCGAGTTTGCAGTGAACTTACTATTTTTGGCATTGACTATTTTTAGTAAGTCTATTTTGGCAGTGTCTTCATCAGCAGTATGGTGCAGTTCATTATCTAGATTTTGGTAATGTCTCAGTTTCCAGTTTGGTGATAATTGTCTCCTTGGACTGAGTTTTATACTTAGTTAAAATTGTGTTTTGAAGTTGTACCACATGCCTACCTTAATGACTTTAAGTTGTTTTTAAGTTGGGGCCATAAAGTGATACATTTAATATTTTATTAAATGTTTATTCCTCTAAATGGGACGACTTGGGAGAAATATGAAGAGTTTTAAATATTTCAAAAGGAAATGCTTTTTGAAATGGACGCCTCTTGGAGAAGTTGAAGAGTTTCTTGTTTGGAGGTTACAGTTGATTCATCTCCTCTTTGGAAGCTTATTTATTGATGCTTTGCTCATTCATTCGTATCTTTGAAAATTGGAAAGTAGTGTTATGTTGCTGGTTTGAAACTAGAACTTGGCTAAGGGGAAGCTTAGCGATTGCACTCCATCCTTGGGGCCTGCAACTATGGCTTCCTAGGTGGATTATCATGGCTGTATTTCACTTTGAAATATAGATGGAGCTTCAATTGTTGGAATTGAGTAGGTTGCTGATGTAAAACCTGTTTTTACAAGTTGTTGATTTGGACTGGCTGAAGCTATTTTCTGTTCATAGCTGCAAGTCAGATTTTTGTATGGTTCTAGGTGTTAGCCCATGCTGTTCTACTATGGAGGGCGCCCCCTTTTGCAAGTTTGCATATTTTATTTTGGAGTTTCTGATTTTTGGGAGAAGGTCGACGCTTCTTGAAGGCGGTACCTTTCTTTTTGCTGCCTTGGGATTTGTGCCTGCAGTTTCTACTTGTTTTTGGCTTGATTTTCCATTGGAGTTTGGACACCTAGCTTCCAGCTGTTGATCGACTATGGTAGGGAAGCTTTTGGAGCTGTTTCAGAGAAGTTCCGTCCAAATTGGTGATTTTATAACCTGCTGGTCTGATTTTCTGTACTCTTTGTTTCTAATCAGATTAGTTGTGTTTAATTATCTTGCTGTTTAGAGCTACATTGATGCATCTATTAATATTGTAAATGTTAGAGGAAGTGATAATCTAACCATTGATTGTTTGGAAATTATTGTTGATACATTGCAGCTGTTATTTAATGATTTGTAAGCTGTTTAGTAGTACTAACAGCAGTTTGTTTATTTGCTGCAATTTATTTGTTTGTAATTCCCCCCACGAAATAAGTGGTTGTGTGGACTGTATACCCCCCACAGTTTAAGTGGAAGTGAGGTCAATTGGCTAGCTTGCTGCCTATAATTGTTTGTAATAATCTCACCCACGTGATAAGTGGAGTATTCCCACTGCTTGTGGATGCTTGCTTTTGCAGAAGAAGTTTACTTTCAGTTAATCTAGAACTCCACCATATGTTAGCACCTCGCCTTGCAAAAGGATGTTGTGTGCACATTCTTGGTGTCGAGTTTAGCTCTTCATTTCCAATTGTAATTCAAGTTATTAGATCCTAGGGATTCTCTGACCATATGCCCGCCCCTTCTCCTTAAATGGTTTTAGGGCGCATTCTTGGTTAGAGTTATTTCAGTTGTGTTTTGGTTTAAGAGCTAATTCTTAACGGGTGCATGATTTGCATTGTTGAAACTGAAAATTAAAAGCAAAACATTAAGGGGTATATTTCATGTTAGATGTAATCAAACGCTCTGCTACCCAAGCTACGTCTCCATGCCTGAATGTGCTTTCCATCCTCTTGGTTGAAACTATCTTAGGAGAACCATTGGCCATACCCCTTAGAACTACCTTCTTTCCATCTGCTGTCCTGAATTGCAGCTCCATTGTTTGGAAGTTTTGAGAATACTTCCGCAAGGAATGAAGCCATTGAATCCCCAAGATGGCATTAGTATCACCCAGGTGAACTACATAGAAGTCATATGTCACTGTGTAGTTGCTCAATGACACGTCCAACCGAGGAACTCTTTGTGTGCATGTCATACTGAAACCATCAACGACCATCACATTAAATCCCTCAAATTTTTCTGTAGGAATGCCTCTTTTAGCCACCAAGGTTGAGTCTATGAAGTTGTGGGTTGCCTCACTATCAATTAAAACTGTGACAGACTGCCCCCGTAATACTCCCCTAACTTTGAAAGAGTTAAATCTAGGAGTACTTGATAGAGTGGCAATAGTCCCACCCTTAACCTCTTCATGTGGCTTCTCATCATCCGAATTGTTGTGTTCACTACCCTGAACCTGTTTTGCTTCCTCCTCACCATCACCATTAAAAAGTACCTCTATGTAATGCACCTTACCCTTACCCATACACTTGTGACCAGGCTCCCAAGGCTCCTTACAATTGAAACATAACTTTTTTCTTCTCAATTATTTATGAGCTTCATCATCCAACTTGTTTTTGCTAAGCCACTACTTCTGGAAGGGTTTCTTGTCTTTGTTTTTCTTAGGAAGGAAAGGTTTAGAAGGAAATTTATTCTTTGGGACTGAATTGTCCATGTCTCGGGCTCTAATGATAGCATCTTGTAGAGACTTTGGTTTGAAGGCCTTAATCCAACCAAGTAGTGGCTTGGATAATCCCTCAATGAAAAGAATGATTAACCTATGCTCCGATACGTCTATCACCATGGCCAAGAGCATCTAAAACTCTAAAATGTAAGCATCTATTGTCTCAATCTGCTTGAGCTGTGCTAGCTCTCTGAAGTGTAACTTTGGGTCCTTCTTATCAAATCGGTTAATAAGCTTTTGTGTGAAGTCCAAGTATGAATTAATACTGGCTTGCCCCAAAGTGACCAGCCCATGGTACCACCACTTGTGGGCCTCTCCATCCAAATGCAATGTAGCATATTTGATTGCTTCTATCTCCAACTCAGAGTTGAGTTCAAAATATGCATCCAACTTCTGAACACAAACTCTGGCTGTGCATTTGTTAGAGCCATCAAAGGAAGGAATAGACAACTTTCCAACCTTTCATTGAAGATCCTGGTTCTGTGGGCCCCTGTTGTGATCCCTTGGCCTATTCTTGTACTTAATGGTGCAAATTTTTTTTAAGGACATAGCTGCATGGAATTCATCACCAAGGGCTTGATACTCCCTCAAATAATCAGTAAACCCTTCTCTTTGTTCTTGCTGTCCTTCCAAGAATTGAGGCAAAAGAGGTCTAGGAGTCACTCTACTAGCTGCCCTAGTGTGACTCTGTGTAGGGATATGTGTGTTGCTCCCTTCACCATGATTCCCATTGTTGCCATTTGCAAAGGCTTTATAACATCTATTATGTAATCAACGTAAAATCAATTATGAGTACCCCAATTAATATACTTTTACTTTTATTATTTCATTCATGATGTAGAGTGTTCACCAGTTCACATTTTTTCCATCTCTAGGCAAATCAGTCTTTTGATTAGCATGAATCTGCTGGTTCTCTGTAGAGATAACACAAGTTGTTATCAATTCTTTGAAAATATTTAAATAATGATTAATAAGTTGGATGGAATGAGATATGAAATTGATTAATTCCTAGATCCCTCTCTTGTTCTCCAAAGGATGCAAAAGGCAACATAAGGGAGAGAGGCTGAGTCAGAGGGAGGGTTTATGAAGTGAATTGGTCTGTAACAAAAAAATAAAAACATTGTTGACAGAATGCATGTTCTATTTGGAATATATTGAGTTATATTTGTGTTGGAGGCAGCCCGCCTTATATACAAATTGATTAGATAAAGCACTTATTCATTTCTTGAAGTTCAGCTTGGCTGAATAAACAATATTAAACAATAAGACAACTTGTTTTAAAGCTAGATGAAATTTAGAAGTGAAAGATATCTTATGATGTTACAGTTATGCAACAAGAATTTATCTTAATATAGGAAGGACTTGATGATGAGAGAATCAAAATATTAGTATTGACTTCCTTTGTTGTATTCTAAGTTGCAAGGGTCTTAGGTCTATACCTCCAATGTTCTGTCAAATTTTCTGAAAAATCCATTAGCGACAAGAAGCATTGATATGTGGCTTGTTCAAAGGTGGAAAAGATTAGAGTTTTTTCGCATTGTAAATTTTTTGTTTAGGCTGTCTATTGTAAAATTGATGGTAGTTGGGTTGGTTGCTGTAGGATGAGGCAAGGATTTTTGGTCAATTTTGGTATCATCTCAATGTGTGGATCATCATATGAAGGTTGATGAGGTCACACCTCACCTTGATATATTTAGAGTTTGACCAAGCTGACATGTAGTTGTATAATGACGTTTGATTACCATTTATTGATATAAATATGGGATAATGTAGTAAGTAACATGAAATCTTCCATGATTCAATGTCTTTCCTTTATTGTTTATATTGAATGATTCTTTGGTCTTAACTTGTTATCCTTTTTGTGGAAAGGGTGTTCTATCTCCATCCTTTCTCATTGATTTTAATCTAACTTGTCGGTTTTGGTACTAGTTAGGGTTCGGTTCGTGGGTTTGGCCTTTTTTTTGGGGGGGGTTTGGGTTTGTTTTTTTGTTAATACAAAAAACATGATATATATATATGCAGCCTAGAAGCATGAATTAGGATTAGAATATTACATAACATCATACAAACAACAAAACCACCATAAACTTGAATGCCATTTAAAACATGCATGATAAATATTCATCATTCAAACTTCAAGTTTAATATATATATATATATATGCAGCCTAGAAGCATGAATTAGGATTAGAATATTACATAACATCATACAAACAACAAAACCACCATAAACTTGAATGCCATTTAAAACATGCATGATAAATATTCATCATTCAAACTTCAAGTTTAATATTAAAACAATAATATCAAGTTCAACACTTTTAATCATCAAATGGATTATCTAAATCATCAATATCATTGTCAACATTGACATTAGATGATGTAAGAAGACTAGATGAATCACGAGCAGTGCCAGTGGCATTGTCATTAGCACTAATATTGTGCTCATGTTGGCTATTCGACTCCTTATATGCAAAATGGTCGGAAGTGGAGGCATCCAAGTCAATATGCTCTGGCTCTATATCCCACAACTTCATCTCCCCTTCCTTGTATTTACATTGTTTTTGTGAAAGGAGACACAAGTTGGAATGCACATATACTAAGTTCTCTACTCTTTGATAGCAATTTATTGCGCTTTATTGAGTGGATGAAAGAATATGTGCTCCAATTCCTCTTAGATGCAGATGAACTAGCAACCTATGAAGACAAAGTAAACAATTAAAGTTGTACATTTATAAAAAATAAATAAATTATAAATGAAACTTTAAAAACTAAAATATGAAAATTTATTAAACTTACTTGTGATAAAATTTTGATTGTGAGGGGCAGCAGATGTTGGAAGTATTGGCCATGGAAGTACCACCAACTATGAGCATCGTTTAAGAGCCTATCACTAAAAACCTCAATACCTTGACCATTTGAGTGAACAAAATCAATGAACTCACTCATGACTATACCTCGCAATTTAGGATTAGGGAAGAGTCTCATGAATGCTGCCTTGTACCCTTCAACCACTTCAAAATTTTTATAGGGGGGAAGCCTTCTTGGCACAAAAATAATTTGACTGCTATAGTATTTTGGAGACAATGCAAACGCAAGAAGATGTAATGGAGTAGTCATTTTGTTTCGTCTTTCTTGAACGATTGCGTGCACTCTTTTGAAGAAAGTCTCTTTAGGGTTTTGCTCTTTCGCATTTATGGTGCACTTCATCTTCTTAATCATTGAGTCAATGCCATCATATCTCTCTCTAATGCATGGCTAGTCCTTGTCATTATAGTGAATTGTAATATCCCTCCTGTCTCTGAATGCAAAATGCTATGCAGTTGCTATATAGTTTCTTAGTTTATTTGAGGTTTTCTTGTTTTTGTATTTTTTGATAATGATTGCTAGGAAATGAAATGCAAGAGAGATATACAAGCAAACGCAAATAAACAATGCTAATGGCTGGAAACAGATGTATATATATATGATATTGAATTTTCTTTATTGAAATCTACATAGTAAGCATATCGGGATAATTGACAAGCAACATAAGGTAATCTGGAAATGATTAATTGCTGCAGCTGAACCCTTAATGTAATTGAACTGCTCTTGTTAATGACTTTCCTAGCTAAACAATAACAGCAAATGCCTTCATTGGCCTGGACGCCCAATATAGAGGTGATTTGAGCTCAAGAAACTAGGCGCTTTGGTCTAGGAAGCAACACGCCAGCATTAATGGTTGGTACGGCTGGCATAAAGGAGATAGTACGGCCTGATCACAACTGGTAATAATGGCAGCAGCTGTTAATGATTGTTCTTCACAATTAAACCCTTCAAACCCTCTCAAAACTTCACCTATTTTGCTCAATATTGACCCCAGATTGAAGCCAATCCTCAAAAGCAACCTTGAGATGGTATTGCACACCCTCAGGAAGCTAAACAAAGAAGAAATTTTGTTCTCCAATGTCTGAGTAATGCTGGAACTGCAGAAACCCTTGGTCTCTTCTCCACAAAGCTAAAAATCTCCAAGTGTCAAATGATAAAATGCTCAAAGGTGAATGGATTTGCTTTTGTGATGCCTTTTATACTTCTCAAGAAAAGCACGATTTCCAAGAAGGCACTATATAATCATTAAAATATATTATATGTGCTTTTTTGAATTTATGTTATAACTCATA
This sequence comes from Sequoiadendron giganteum, assembly GCA_007115665.2. Classification (NCBI taxonomy): domain Eukaryota; kingdom Viridiplantae; phylum Streptophyta; class Pinopsida; order Cupressales; family Cupressaceae; genus Sequoiadendron; species Sequoiadendron giganteum. Next base: position 540,345,714 of record CM021101.1, read on the forward strand.
AGTGGACGCCTTTTTCCATGTCTCATTAATTGCACTTTAAGTCAAAATGGCCCCATTGACATAAAGTTAAGTTATAACTTAATAACATGTTTTTTTAAAACATTAAATATCATTAAAGCCAACTTAAATAATAATATCTCCCTCAATAAACATTATTTCGCCATCCCATCTGCACTTGGAGGTCAATACTGAATCCACAACACGTCGAGGTGCCTTACTATAAATAGCAACACTGGACTCCAACCTCAAGGTGACTTACTATAAATAGTAAGTGTGTATAATTGAGCTCCAAAACACCAATAAATGCCAAACCTGAACAATACATTGCTTTGGAGAAGAATAATGCCACCAAAGGATCAGGTATCTACAACACAAGACCCTCTATCCAACTCTATTAGCCTACGAGGGTCAAATAATAGGCTAAACCATTAGGAAACTAAACGAGCTAAAAAAGGGACATAACAGTCCACCCTCCCTGAAATTGCTTGTCGGCAAGCAATATCAATTGCCAAGAGAACCCCTTCCCACCAGGGTCCCAAGGGAAGAACTGAGTAATGTCCCTTACTCCAATAAACAACTCCTGCAACACCAACATGAGTACAACTGAGAAAACATTATGAACAATGTCTACCGTGATGTCATGTGCCTTAGTAGTGTGAGCATCAAGAAGAAGCAACCCAAAATATTGACAAAGTTTGCTTCTCACATCTGTGCGAGATAAATCATCATATGTACCATCTATCTCATGTGCAAAAGGATTGTGCATCGAATACGAATCATGTACAGGTGTATCAAAGAAAAAATTGTAAGCACTCCTCACCATGTACACACTGTGAAATTCCTTTGTGAGCCCTTTTCGGAATCCTGATGCACTTGAAGCATCCCAAATACTGCGATCATCGCCCAACTCTGTACTGGTGTCTGGAGGAAGATCAACATCAAACTTGAAGAGTGGATTGTCATAAACCAATCCTACATCGGACTCAAATAATGGATTATTCACAAACTGCACATCCACTCCATGCTGATCCCAATCATCCATCTCCAAACCCTTGGAGCAATGAGTAGAGTCAAACTACTGTATTGACTCATGCTCCTCCTGTACAACCTCCTTCTCTCTCCTTTCGTCTACAAAGAGAGATAGAACGCAAACTCCCATCTGCAATTCCCCTCAACACGTAGCCTCTACCATTCATCTTAAACTTCATCTCCATTTTAGGTATGTTGAGGGTAAATTCTCCAATGTCTTGGAGCCATTTCATGCCTAACACTATGTCCATCTCATCTATGCTAACCACGTAGAAATCAGTCCATAACTTAGTCGTTCAACAATAGAGTGAGATTACATATCCGCCCGGTGCGAGTAAGGGCAAATCCATCTGCAACCTTGACCTTGAATCTTGCGAAGTCCTTTGTCTGGAGTCTACACCTATCGACCAATCGCTCATTGATGAAATTATGTGTAGCCCTCATGTCAAGCATAGCAATACAAAGCTTCCAAATCACCCTTCCTCTAATCCTGAATGAAGCCCCTCTTTGTATATTAGCAAACAATGCTAAAGGAGACAATTTAGCATCTGGTCCAAACTTTGTAGAGGCTCTTCCAACCTCATCATCCTCTGGAGCAGCTTGCTGTTTTGAATTTTCAGAATTAGAATCCTCATAGTGAACCCACATTATATGGCTGGCCTTGCCCTTAAGCCTCAAAGGATAGTCATGCTCTTTGCTATAGGGTCCTTTGCACCAATAACACAATTGCTTTTTCTTCAATTCATCTCGTGACTCCTCATCCTCCTTAGTTGCTGATTTATTTTTCTTATCACCAGATTGTTGAGGACTCTCATTGTTGGAAGAAGTAATAGCCTTAGGAGAAAACTACTTTTTTGGAGCAGCCAACTCCATACTACACGCTTTTTTCATGGCTTCCTATAATGTTGGGGGATCAAAAGCCTTGATCCATCCTCTCAAAGGTTCTAGTAAGCCCTCGCTAAATAATACGACTAATCTCCTCTCAGATAAATTGGGCACCATCACCGAGAGTCTCTGAAAATCACTGATATAAGCCTCCAAACTACCCACTTGCTTAAGCTGAGCAAGCTCTTTGAAATACAACTCGGGGTCCTTCCTGTTGAACCACTCAATCAATTTGTTAGTAAACTCGTGGTATGTGGTGATAAGGTGATGCTGTAAGGTAACTATCCCACGATGCCACCATTCATGAGCCAATTTGTCGAAGTGCAAGGTCGCAAAATTGATGGCCTCATCCTCTTGCATAGGCCTTAGTGATAGGTAATTGTCCAACATTTGGACCCATGATCTAGCCGTGCACTTGTCACTGCCATCAAAGTGAGGCAAAGTGACCTTACTGACTGCTTGTTGAAAATCCCGAGTACCTTGTGGAGCCTGTTATGCCCATTGCTCTGCTCTAACTCCACTACCACCTCGAGGCCTTTTTAGGTCTAGAAACTGATTAAGTGGTAATGCCTACCTAATCTCTGGAACTAAGGACATATACTCTGCATAGTGCCTGGTGATGTCTACTGTAGTGGGTACATGATGCTTTGGCGTCTGAACTGGTGGAGACTGTGGACGATGTGGCTCCACTCTAGGGGTAAAGGTAGGTTGGTTAGGCTTGAAAACCAATCCCATATATGATGACAACTATTGAAATACTCCACCTTGCGTACCCCTCGTTTGCCTCGGGTAACCCGTTTGTTGGGGTGGCACAAATTGTCGCATAGTCCCCATCAATTGCGATATCATATCCATCATATTGTCATATTGTCTCTTGGCTTTGGCATTAGGACTGAGTGACTCTGCTTGTCCCTTGTCTCTCCCAGCCATAGTGCCTGTATTACTATCTGTATCACTGCTACTACTAGAATTATGAATTCCCAAAATCTCTGATACTGAAATAAACCAAGCCAATTTTTTTTTCGTTTTTCAGTTGCAAGTTACAAACAATACGCACTCGTTAAGGTTAGCCCAAAACCAAAATGATGTTGAAGCAATTCTAACTAGAATGTACACCAGGATCCCAATGTGGGCAAGGTGTGAGCATTGGTCAGAGGATCTGAAAAGCAGAACAGTGCAAAAGGAACTCTAACCAAGAATGGCGCCAGTGATGGCGAGCATATGGTCAGAGGATCTTAATGGAAATGCTGGTACAAGAACTCTAACCAAGAAATGTGTCGGTGAACGACAAGCATGTGGTCAGAGGGTCCCTATCATCTAGTAAACTGAAAGCAAACTCAACACCAAGTATGTGCTACTCAATCCAATACGGAGATGAGGCGACCATATGGCGGAGATAAATGAAATACAAATGCGATTACAGAATGTAAAGATGAGCATTACAAATCATGATAAAGCAAGATTAAGAACGGCTGTCAGTACTATTGTCAGCTTACAATATAAAAGATAATGCCTTGCTATGAGCGTGAATCGAGAGTTAGAGAGAGCTGCAATATTAAATATAACTTCCTTCATTGAATAATAAAGATGAGACCCGAAACTGTAATTAATAGGACCAACTTCACAAACTGATTTATGACAGTCCTGTTTTTCTTATGCATGAACAGCAGCCCTGAAACTCACAATTTTACTCATAACTCACTCCAAACCCATTCAAATTTCACGAGACGAAATGCAATATGACCCTAATAAGATGGCGACCAAGATAGGACACTGAAAGCTAAACAAAAGACTCTATGTATTTAATGCACCAATCCCAAGGCAAATCTGGAAAGTACGGCCCCGCAAGAAGGGCGATTTCACATTAAAAATTCAAAGCTTCTCCAAAAAATCTGCAACTTGGAGAAATGAGTCGCCCCTTACAAACACATAGATTTAGACAATACCCATAATGACTTTTTTTGTATTTTTGGACTTATGAATAAAGACATCAAACTGTTGTAGATAAAAATGAAATTCCAGAATCTCTCTAATATGCATAAATTGATCTACAATACCAAACACTGACTACAATGCACCAACTTCACTACAAATCACTCAAACTACACTATATCACCACTAGTCGCTATCTTGCAAGCGAGAAGCAATGCCAAGCTAGGAGGCTTTCATTCCCCGAAGCAATCCCACAGCCAATCCGGCAACATAACATTCCTGTAGAAAAAAGATAATGAATTGAGGATCAAAGTCTTCCTTTTATAATTTTCAGTTGACTCTTTTGGAAAGCCTAACCTTCTCTTAAGAGTCAAACCCTAATCCTTCAACCAATGGCGTCCTTTCCTTCTAGCTGCAATTTTGACTTTTAATTATTAAATTATTCCTTCATTGAAGATGGCGTCCACTTTTGCTTGGGAAATAAATCTTTTAATAAGAAATATAATCAATTCCTTTAATGAGGCGCCCACCCATAAAGAACCTCTTTTAAAAACAACTTAAGGTAAAGTTGTTAGGCCAAGGGTCAATGTTAAAATATAACATTAAACATAACTTCTTCAAAATAATTCAGCTTATCACCTCAAACTGCATCCCGAGGCCAAAATTTGAATACGCCAATTGAATCAGCTGAAGAGGAAAGTCAACTGCCTGAGACCAACCTGTTTACTACCTGGAATAGAATTTACTAAAAATAGTAAATTCCTGAAGATGCTTAGAATGCCCAGAAGAACATAGCACTGTGAAGCTCTCTGAAAACCCAGAAAGAATCCGCCATTGAAACAACCAACTCCGAGCAAGAACTTCCATCAAAATAGGAAACCCTAATTTTACCTTCCAACTAGCCTACGGGTCTCCGGAATAGGCCAACAGTCATTGAAAAGATCAGGCTTGAGACAGGGACATTACAGATACTGTCTCACCCTCCAAAATAGGAGGTGGTTTCCACTGCTCAGAACCTCTAGAGTAATGTCTAAATTCTTTGCTCATGAACTAATACCCCACAAGATGGTAGGAGATTGCTCTGATACCATTGTAACTCCTGTCTCTGAATGCAAAATGCTATGCAGTTGCTATATAGTTTCTTGGTTTATTTGAGGTTTTCTTGTTTTTGTATTTTTTGATAATGATTGCTAGTAAATGAAATGCAAGAGAGATATACAAGCAAATGCAAATAAACAATGATAATGGCTGGAAACAGATGTATATATATTTGATATTTAATATTCTTTATTGAAATCTACAGAGTAAGCATGCCAAGATAATTGACAAGCAACATAAGGTAATCTAGAAATGATTAATTGCTGTAGCTGAACCCTAAATGTAATCAAACTGCTCCAGTTAATGACTTCCCCAGCTAAACAATAACAACAAATGCCTTCATTGGCCTGGACGCCAATATAGAGGTGATTTGAGCTCAAGAAACTAGGCACCTTGGTCTAGGAAGGAACATGCCAGCATTAATGGCTGGTACAACTGGCATAAAGAGGATAGTATGACCTGATCACAGGTTGTAATAATGGCAGCAACTGTTAATGATTGTTCTTCATTATCTTTTATATTGTAAGCTGACAGTAGTACTGACAGCCGTTCTTAATCTTGCTTTATCATGATTTGTAATGCTCATCTTTACATTCTGTAATCGCATTTGTATTTCATTTATCTCCGCCATATGGTCGCCTCATCTCCGTATTGGATTGAGTAGCACATACTTGGTGTTGAGTTTGCTTTCAGTTTACTAGATGATAGGGACCCTCTGACCACATGCTTGTCGTTCACCGACACATTTCTTGGTTAGAGTTCTTGTACCAGCATTTCCATTAAGATCCTCTGACCATATGCTCGCCATCACTGGCGCCATTCTTGGTTAGAGTTCCTTCCGCTCTGTTCTGCTTTTCAGATCCTCTGACCAATGCTCACACCTTGCCCACATTGGGATCTTGGTGTACATTCTGGTTAGAGTTCCTTCAGCATCGTTTTGGTTTTGGGCTAACCTTAACGGGTGCGTATTGTTTGTAACTTGCAACTGAAAAATGAAAAAAAAATTGGCTTGGTTTATTTCAGTGGTATCAGAGCCAAGATCTTGCCATCCTGTGAACAAACTGTCTATGAGTGACAGAGAAAAGAGGTACATTGCAAGGGAAGACAAGAAGGTTGGAAAATAGTTCCAACCCTATCAGGCTCCAGAAGGTCAGACAGCTTTAGAAGTCTTGAGGGCTCATTGGGAGTCTTCTTAGGAAACAAACATGGTAGAAGGTGAGAGATCAGTTGGGGGTAACGAGAGGGTTACCAGCAACAGAGATGATAGTGGAAAGGGAAGAGAGAGATCCATTAGTCCGAGATAGAGATTTGAAAGAAAGATGGATGCCTTAATGGATATGGTATCGCTCATGATGGGGAAAGTGGGCCAGAACACCATTCCACAGAACAACACTGGGCATAGAGGAGAGCACAGTGCTTCCAACCAGCATGATGGACATGCTGCTCAGCATACTTCAAACAACACATATATTTCTTCCAGGCCATTCAAACCCACCTTCTTGGCACCTGTAAACACTTAGCCACATCCTGAAGAAAATGCTTCATTCGTGGAGTAGTTCAGGCTTGGCCGTGCGGAGTATGATTCTCTCCCTAACGACATCAAGATGGATATGTCCTATAATGACTTTATGGATCATAAAAGAAAGAATAAAGGACAAGGGAGACATTATGAGCAAAGAAGAACACCAGTGCAAGGGGACTTGTATCAAGCTGTCAACAAGGTTATACCTCCACACTATGACGGGAGTGATAACAGTTCAGCCCGAGCTTGGATATAGAAGCTGGATAACTATCTAGCTCTTAGACCCATGGCAGAAGAAGAGGCGACCAAGTTCGCTACGTTACACCTTGATGGGGTGGCGCACGAGTGGTGGTACCATGGCCTAGTTACCTTGGGTCATCGGTCTATCACAACTTATGATGAGTTCACCAATAGGCTCATCGAGAGATTTGAGAAAAAGGATCCTGAAATTCATTTCAGAGAATTGGCGCAGTTGAGGCAGTATGGCACAGTTGATGCCTACATAGCGGAGTTCCAGAGACTCTCAGTCATGGTCACTGGAATCACGGAGAGGCGATTGGTGATCCTTTTCAGTGAAGGATTGATGGAACCACTCAAGGGATGGATTAAAGCTTTTGATCCACCCTCCCTACAGGAGGCCATGAAGAAGGCAAGAAACATGGAGTGGGCTGCTCCTAAGGCAAAGTTTCAATCCAATCCACCCTTTCACAAAGGGGATAAAGGAAAAAGACCTCATCAAAGACCTCCTTCGAGACCTCAGCACAAGGAGTTCAAACAGCATAATCCTCATGTCACAAGATTGGATCCAGAGACAGTGAACGAACTCAGAAGAAAGGGGTTATGTTTCTGGTGTAGGGAAAAATGGTCTCAACATCATGTTTGTCCAAAGGGAGTTAAATTTAATCAGATTGAGTACTGTTTAGCTGGTGAAAGTGATTCTGATTTTTCAGACCAGCAATCTGATTTTGAAGATACTGAAATGGAAAGAGTTCCAGAAGAGTCTGAAGATGAAAAAGAAAGTGGAGTTATTTTGGCTCAACTTTCGAGCTTTCAAAGAAATGAATCCTTCAAGGTTCGAGGGATGATTAAGGGGCAGCGAATAGTTGCTTTGATTGACACCGGGGCAACACATAACTTCATTGATGAAGTTGTGGTGGCAAAGAAGGGGCTGCAAATAGAAGAGTTTGAAGGCTTCAAGGTCATGGTTGCTGATGGATTCCACATCTCATGCACCAAGAAGATCTCAAACATGACTATGCAATTGGGAAACTATGAAGTCAAGGACGACTTCTATGTGGTTAACATTGGAGATACGGATGCCGTTTTAGGCATTCAATGGCTGTGTTCATTGGGAGAGATCTCCTTAAATCTGCAAACTATGGAGCTTAAGTTTCAATCCGATGGGAAGAGGGTAGTACTAAGAGGAATGTCCAATGGGGGTCCTCGGGTTGTGTCATTCAAGAGAATGGCAAGGCTGGTTCGTCATGATCAAGTTGAGTGGGCTGCAGAATGTATGATCCTTCCTGCTAGTCTGGTTGACACTAAGAGAGACTATCCTCCTGATGTGCAATCTTTACTCACAAAGAAGAGCAAGGTATTTGCTGATTTACCTCCTGGACCACCACCTGAACGGGGTTCGGAGCATATCATAGAGCTCAAGGAAGGAGCTAAACCAGTTATTACAACTCCATATCGGTACCCTAAGAAGCAGAAGGATGATATTGAGAAAAATATTCAGGAACTTTTGGAGATGGGTTTCATTCGCCCAGGCAAGAGCCCCTTTGCTTCAGCAGTGGTTCTTGTGAAGAAGAAGGATGGTACCATGCGCATGTGTGTGGACTATCGTGCTTTGAATCAAAGCACCATCAAAAACTGATACCCCATTCCACGAATAGATGAGCTCATTGATGAGCTACATGGAGCCAAGTTCTTTTCGAAGATCGATTTGAGATCGGGCTACCACCAGATTAGAATGAGGGGATTTGATGTTGAGAAGACAACTTTCAGATGCCACTATGGCCACTTTGAGTTTCTAGTCATGCCATTTGGGTTGACTAATGCTCCTGCTACCTTCCAGTCATGTATGAATCGAGTTTTTCAGAAGCAGTTGAGAAGGTTTGTGTTAATATTCTTCGATGACATTTTGATTTTTAGTAAGACCTGAGGGGATCATCTCAAGCACTTGGAGGAAGTGCTTAGCATCCTGGAATCGGAGAGCTTGTTCGCAAAAGCATCCAAATGTGAATTTGGAATGGAGGAGTTACTGTACCTTGGTCACATAATCAGTGTTGAGGGAGTGAAGGTGGATAGGCTAACCAAATTTGGCATTTCTTCGCCATTACCAGCTCTTTTTCTGTAGCCCAAGTTGCAGATTTGTTTTTTCACGAGGTGTTTAGGCTGCATGGGTTGCCAAAGAACATTGTGAGTGATAGGGACAACAAGTTCCTAAGTACTTTTTGCCAAGAGGTTTTCAAAATGAGTGGTACTGCGCTCACTCCAAGCACTAGTTATCACCCCCAAACAGATGGACAGACTGAAATAGTGAACAAGTGGTTGGTAGGCTACTTGAGAAACTATGTATCGGAGCAGCAAAGAGCGTGGGTTAAGTGGCTTCACATAGGGGAGTACTGTTATAATTCTTCTTTTCATATGTCAATTAAGATGTCTCCTTTCTTGGCTCTCTATGGGTATGAAGCACCTAGCTTTGCTGATTTGGTGTTTGGTGATAGCAAAGCACCTCAAGCCAAGGATTTGTTGCAGCAAAGTCAAGACATCATGAAATCATTGAAGAATAATCTGCAAATTGCACAGAATCAGCAAAAGATGTATGCTGATCAGAGGCGTGTTGAGCGTTCTTTCGAGGTTGGGGATATGGTTTATCTCCGATTACAGCCTTACAGACAGTCTACTCTCAAGAAGAGTGGAGCTGAGAAGCTCAAACCTCGCTTCTATGGGCCATTCAGGGTCATCAAAAAAGTTGGAGCAGTAGCTTATGAGTTGGAGCTACTTTCTGATAGCAGAGTACACAATGTCTTCCAGGTGTCTCGCCTCAAGAAAGCACTTGGACATAATGTGGTTGCTTCATCACAGTTGCCACCTTTGGATGAAGAAGGACAGTTGGTTCTAATTCTAGAGGAGATACTTGATTTCAGAGAACGTTCTTTGAGGAAAAGAACAATCAGAGAATACTTGGTGAAGTGGAAAATCTTGCCTATGGAGGATGCAACTTGGGAGAGTGATGATGTTCTGCAGCATCTAGGTTTGCAATTGCTTGAGGACAAGCAATCTTGGGGAGGGCGGACTGTAATGTCCCCGTCTCAAGCCTGATCTTTTCAGTGACTGTTGGCCTATTCCGGAGACTCGTAGGCTAGTCGGAAGGTAAAATTAGGGTTTCCTATTTTGATGGAAGTTCTTGCTCGGAGTTGGTTGTTTCAATGGCAGATTCTTTCTGGGTTTTCAGAGAGCTTCACAGTGGTATGTTCTTCTGGGCATTCTGAGCATCTTCAGGAATTTACTATTTTTAGTAAATTCTATTCCGGGCAGTAAACAGGTTGGTCTCAGGCAGTTGACTTTCCTCTTCAGCTGATTCAATTGGCGTATTTAGATTCTGGCCTCGGGATGCAGTTTGAGGTGATAAGCTGAATTATTTTGAAGAAGTTATGTTTAATGTTATATTTTAACATTGACCCTTGGCCTAACAACTTTACCTTAAGTTGTTTTTAAAAGAGGTTCTTTATGGGTGGGCGCCTCATTAAAGGAATTGATTATATTTCTTATTAAAAGATTTATTTCCCAAGCAAAAGTGGACGCCATCTTCAATGAAGGAATAATTTAATAATTAAAAGTCAAAATTGCAGCTAGAAGGAAAGGACGCCATTGGTTGAAGGATTAGGGTTGGACTCTTAAGAGAAGGTTAGGGTTTCGAGAAGAGTCAACCGAAAATTATAAAAGGAAGACTTTGATCCTCAATTCATTATATTTTGTCTATAGGAATGTTATGTTGCCGGATTGGCTGTGGGATTGCTTCGGGGAATGAAAGCCTCCTAGCTTGGCATTGCTTCTCGCTTGCAAGATAGCGACTAGTGGTGATATAGTGTAGTTTGAGTGATTTGTAGTGAAGTTGGTGCATTGTAGTCAGTGTTTGGTATTGTAGATCAGTTTATGCATATTAGAGAGATTCTGGAATTTCATTTTTATCTACAACAGTTTGATGTTTTTATTCATAAGTCCAAAAATACAAAAAAAGTCATTATGGGTATTGTCTAAATCTATTTGTTTGTAAGGGGCGACTCATTTCTCAAAGTTGCAGATTTTTTGAAGAAGCTTTGAATTTTTAATGTGAAATCGCCCTTCTTGCTGGGCCGTACTTTCCAGATTTGCCTTGGGATTGGTGCATTAAATACATAGAGTCTTTTGTTTAGCTTTCAGTGTCCTATCTTGGTCGCCATCTTATTAGGGTCATATTGCATTTCGTCTCGTGAAATTTGAATGGGTTTGGAGTGAGTTATGAGTAAAATTGTGAGTTTCAGGGCTGCTGTTCGTGCATAAGAAAAACATGACTGTCATAAATCAGTTTGTGAAGTTGGTCCTATTAATTACAGTTTCGGGTCTAATCTTTATTATTCAGTGAAGGAAGTTATATTTAATATTGCAGCTCTCTCTAACTCTCGATTCACGATCATAGCAAGGCATTATCTTTTATATTGTAAGCTGACAGTAGTACTGACAACCGTTCTTAATCTTGCTTTATCATGATTTGTAATGCTCATCTTTACATTCTGTAATCGCATTTGTATTTCATTTATCTCGGCCATATGGTCGCCACATCTCCGTCTTGGATTGAGTAGCACATACTTGGTGTTGAGTTTGCTTTCAGTTTACTAGATGATAGGGACCCTTTGACCACATGCTTGTCGTTCACCGACACATTTCTTGGTTAGAGTTCTTGTACCAGCATTTCCATTAAGATCCTCTGACTATATGCTCGCCATCACTGGTGCCATTCTTGGTTAGAGTTCCTTCCGCTTTGTTCTGCTTTTCAGATCCTCTGACCAATGCTCACACCTTGCCCACATTGGGATCCTGGTGCACATTCTGGTTAGAGTTGCTTCAGCATCGTTTTGGTTTTGGGCTAACCTTAACGGGTGCGTATTGTTTGTAACTTGCAACTGAAAAACGAAAAAAAAATTAGCTTGGTTTATTTCACACTTTCTCAACAGATGCAATGAGAATATCAGCAATAAATTGTGCATATTTTATTTTCCCCTCACAATCCACAACTTTCAAAAACATTGTCCCTTTAGGGGACATTGCTATGACATTGATAAAGGGCTGATTTTTTGAATCTTTCCAACCATCTGAAACAATGGACACACCTGTCTCAATCCATGAATCGCTTATGGGCTTCAATGAATCTTCAACCATCTTGACCTTGTTTTCCAATAAGGTGCCACACACCTTCTCATAACCCGAGCCCTTGTACCCTTTTGAAGCTTCATTAATTGTTTTCAACATCTCTTTCCAATATGGAGAGCGAACAATATTAAAAGACAATCCATTTGCATAAATACATCTTGCTACATTTTGGTCGGCAATGTCTGAACTCTCATTTTGAAATGCAAGTTCCAAAGGCCCTTTTGATCTTTTTTTATAGTGGGTTGTACACGTTGATTTTGAGGATGAGGAGTGGCAAAAAACGGGTGGTTTTGTACCACAATATTGGAATTAGATGGGGGCAGCATTCCCTTTGATTTTTTTTTTTAATAAGGGGTGACTTGATCTACAAGAATCCTGTTCATTTGCTTTCTCCATAATATATCCTATGTCTGTCTTTGATGTAATAGGTACATTGTTCTTTCTAGGGAAAGCTTTGATGCCTTTTCCAAGTATTCCACACAAATGTGCTTTCACTTGAATATATGAACTAGAATATTGAACATCACATCCATTGCGTTTCCAAATGTAACCACCACCACTTGGAAACTGTTGTATCATTTGAACATATTTCCATAGAGGAGAATTCAGATATGTTTTGAATTTAGGTTGAGTTGTGGAGGCAAAACCAGTTGACATTGTGATTCCTATGGCAATTATTTTTGTAAACAACACATTCAAAACAAAAACAAAAAAATTGATTTTTAAAACCTAGCTCTTTTGAATCTTTAATATATTCATAGAAGAATGGAAAAAACATAAATAAACAAAGTAAAGAATTTGTGTCATGTTTGTAAAACAAAAAATGGAGGGAAAAAAATGAAAAAACTTACCTCTTTGCAAAAATATCCTTCTATAATCTTTGTGGCAGTTAATGAACACTTGCAAATGTGTAAGAATGGCAATGCAATCGTTTGTAGAAGCTTCAATGGTCAATTTTTAAAACCTGTTGTCGATGCAACAAGCAAAAATGAATGCTCAACCTCTTGGAATGAAAGTGCTTGTTTGCAAAACAAATGAACAAAAATGAACTAGTTTCGGTGTTTAATGCGATTTAGAAGTCACTTTTAGGGTTCCATTAGATGCTAGTCAAAGTCAAAGGGGAAAAACAATTAAAAAAATGCAAAAAAAAGTTGATTTGACGCCCACTGGGCCGTGGGTTCTCTTTGGGTCTGGTTAGGTTCTATTGGGTTTGACCTGGGTTTGCTCGAGTTCAACCCAAACGAATCAGGCCCCCAAAAAGGGAACCTTGTCGGTATCCACAGAGTGCCCAGCCTAGGACCCAAACCTGCAATGCACCGAACCCGAACCTGGGCCTAGGAAGGACGAACGTGGTAACATAGATTTAATGAACATAAAGCTCTCTAAGTAGTAGATTTAAATTGAACTCAATGGAATATGGCTCAAATTGATATTAACTGGTACAAATTTTGTAAACTTTGTTGTGAATAATTAAGAATCAATTTTAGCATACCTTGAAGATGACCTTTATGGCTTTTAAGAGTGTAGGAGATGCCTTTCCACTTATATTGGAAATTCTTCCATCTTCGTGGTTTGTTTTTATTGTTGGGAACAGGTGCCTCAACTTCTGGCTTGAACCTTCTGAAATGACTTGGCGAAATTACCTTCTTTCTCATCCTTTACCTCTTTACCGTTGAGAGCTCTTCTTAGAGGTGTGGTTGTGCGGTTTACCACCTTATTGCGGGCCTCTGTTTCTGTGTCCGCGGTTAGGCGGTGCTACCGCCATACCGTGGGGTCTCCATCTTGGGCTGGCGGTAGCACGGTGGACGGGCGCGGTCAGTGTGAAGGCTTACCTCCCTACCCTGGAGGGTGCTCGTTGGTGGCGCGGTGGCCACGGTGAACTGCGACAATAGTGAAGTCCACTTACTGCCACACCACAATGGCCTTTCGACCATGTCGCGGTGGCGTGGTAAGCCTTGCCGGTCAGAGATGAAGTCTACCTCCTTACCGCGGAGGTCTTGTGGTCGGGGCGAGGTAGCGCGGTGTGTTTGTCTGCAGGTTCTGGCGGTTACCTCCATACCGCGGGAGGCTTTGTTCAGCCTTGCGGTTGGGCGGTGGCACTGCCATACCGTGGAAGGTCGATCCAAGCTCGGCGGTGACGCGGTGTTAAGCGATGGACTGGCAGACAAGCCACTACCTCGGTATCGCGAGGGTGTTAGGAGAGACCTGTGGTTGGGCGGTGGCACCGCCATACCGCAGAGGTCTGTGAACCTTGGAGCGGTGCCGCGGTGACACCGCCATACTGTAGTGGCCTCTTTGGCTCGGCAAGGTAGCACGTTAAGAGGTCTTTGACAGTTGTGTTGACCGGTCAGCTTGACTGGAAGCGGGGAACAAATAGAGAGGCAACACGTGGCAAGTAATCAACATCTGATTGGTTGAAGTCTAGAGCGGTGAAAGCAGTAATTGCAGGACGTGTTTTGGCTGATGACAAAATCCGATTAAGGCAAGAGAGTTAATGCCCAGGCGGCTCGATGCATGATTGCAGGGCAGATCGGTCAGAAGATCTGATTGCTTGATTGGGTGAATGGTGCATTAAGGCATGCGATTGGTTGGTATGATTAATGTGATGTATGACTTGTATAGTCGATTACATTATATAGTCACTAAGGGTGACGGTGAAGAGTGAGGAGAGTTGTATTCATTGTATGCAAGAAAAAGGCATTGTAATAGCGAGTGCATGAAAATTCAAGTCTGCTGCTGTTAGCTAACTATTAAAGAGTGAGGATTGTGAGCTTTGTTTTGTAATTTATTTTACTGTAATACAAAGTGTCTTTTCTTGGTGTGGTGGGTTTTTTTCCTGAAAGGGTTTTCCCACGTAAATCTAGTTTATCTCTGAGTGATTGTTATTTCCTTGTTACTCTTGTTATCCCGTGTTTTGTTCATTTCAGTTGTTCTAAGAAGTTTTAAAACTGGTCTTTGCACTTCTCCTTTGGTGTATTAGCGTTAGGAAAGCGTTTCTGCACCTCTGCTTTTCCTTTCATTTATAATGGAGCTGCTTATCTGTCTCCAAATGAAAAATGGTGCCATTATTCTCATATCTCAATGTTTTTAACTAATCCTCTTTGTAAGCACTGTTTGCTATTATATTAAGTTTTAACTCAATCTTGAGAGGAAATATTTTTTAGAAAATTGTTTATCTTATTGTCATGTTAAATGCCACTCAAATGATTCATTTACATTTAAGATGGCATTGCAAATTTTTAATCAAATGATCCATATGTCTAGTATAGGAAACAAATTTATCCCTTATTTGGGTAGTTGTTTTATACTAGTTGCTATATTATGAAAGACTGGGAGCTGCAAGGTAGTTTAAGTAGTACTGGTTTGCTTTTGTGACCATTGTCAAGTGCTTTGATTTCAATGTAAGAAAATTTTGCTTACACTTCTTTTCACTCATAGGCTGTATGATATAAATGTATATAATGAATAATTGTTCAAAATAATAAAATATGATAAAACATTGCAAAATATTGATTGTACCAGTACATATTGTTTTACTTCTAAAATTCAACTTAGAGAAATTGCGATTTGGCTATTCTTCTATGCATGTATCATGGTGAAATGACACTCATGTCTAACATCAGTATTTTTTGTGATTGCAGGTTCAAAAAGCTTTATAGTTTTATCTTTGATGAAGAACTTCCAATGGAACGGAAGGTGGCTAAGCTTCATTCTATTACTGCCTTTTGAAGGACATGAAAAATTCAAAATTTTCTTTTTTTAAGCGTTTCATTTATGAATAAATAAGATTGTGAGAAACAAGTTTCTAAAGGCATCAAATTCTTTATTTACAGAAACTTCAAAAAATCTTGGAGAAATCAAAGGACCCTAAAGCTGTTGAAGAAATGAAGAAACACATTTCTTGGATTGTAAGTTGCAATGTTGAAGTTTCCTTTTCCTTGTAAAAGCTTGCAAGTTTACCACACCATTAAACTTTGCTGAGTGTTGTTTAGTTACATGTGCTGCTTCTGTCCTTCGTATCTTGAGCGCTGCATCTACCCACACAAAGGATAAATATTTATAGAAATATGCTTTTTTTTTTAAAGGTTATATGGATGGGGGTATATAGGGGCACCCACCCAAGAAAAGTATACTGCAGTACAAATATCAATGGCTAGAAGGCCAGAATATAAGATCGAAATGACAAAGATAGTTCAAAAAACGGTCACCACTGGATCAGAAATCTACCACTGTAAATGCCAAGA
This sequence comes from Sequoiadendron giganteum, assembly GCA_007115665.2. Taxonomy (NCBI): domain Eukaryota; kingdom Viridiplantae; phylum Streptophyta; class Pinopsida; order Cupressales; family Cupressaceae; genus Sequoiadendron; species Sequoiadendron giganteum. The sequence goes on from CM021101.1 coordinate 540,361,839, forward strand.
GCAAAGCAAGCAACATGAAATAGATAACCACTGCACACAAACAACATAGACCAAGGCAAAAATTTGGATTACCAAAAATCACTAACACACTCCCAAAAGTCCCACTCTAGAAGCCAAAATGACACTATTGTTCATTGTTTCCTCCATTGGCATCACATTAGGAGAGCTCCCAGATGTAGCTGCGAGGTTAATGAATTGATCATGATGTGAACCTCATGGATTATTTCTGCCCTCTGCTTAACTGAATGCACACATTTTTCATAGAACACCAGAATAGTATGGTTTCTGGTAACTTCTTGGTGAGCTTTGCTATTATTTACCATCAAGCCAAGCATCACTTTCCCTGTATTTGCGTGGTAGGCCTGTAGCACTTGAACCTCCCACTACAAGGATTGCAGTTGCTTCAACACACCGTCTGCATTATCAACACCATGAACGCTAGTCAGCCCCTCACCTTGACTCCTGTGCCTTCCATAGCCATCACAGAGGAGAGCAACAACATGCTCTCAAACTGGCTCAAAACCAACAATTGTAGGAGCCAGCCCCGTTGGGAGGCATCTGGAATCCTCTGTTCCAGCTTACCTATGAAATCTTGATGAATCATGGCATTTGAATGAGGACCTTGCAAACCCAAACCCACAGAACCTAACACTGCCTTGGAAAACCCTGAGGTTGCAACATATTGGCAACTAAAAATCAACACAAGATGATTACAGCAACAACTGGCTTCTGCAAAGGGTTCCTGCCCTTTTTCAACTTATGATTACGCACAATGACACCTTCAAAAAAAATGCAAAAAAATCGGAGACACCACACAATGCAGACATGCCCCAACTAGCTAACCAGAGAACATCACCACACTAATGCCATTATACTTTGCCTTCCTCCATTTGTAATGTCCCTTTTTGGTCCATTCCAACATCCTTGGAAACCTCCAACCTTCTTGGAGAAGTTTGTCATTTGGGGAAAATGCCAACTTGCACATAAATCGATCTCTTATGTTCATAGGGTATCGATGGTGGGTCAAAATTCCTAATTTGGACTATTTTATTATTTTCCGTAACTTTGGCAGTTTTGTGGGAGATAATTAAATTATTAATTAATGAAATTAAGTTGTCTAAGCTTGGGCAACTTATTTAATTAATTATTTTATAAAGTGGCTTTCCGGAGTTTAAAATATAAAGTTAAATTAATAAAGTCACTTGATGAAAAATTAGAGATTTTTTTATTATTTTTGTGGAAAAGTGTATAAAGGAGGAAATGGAAATGGACAAAGGCATTCTTGGTATTTTCATTTAACAAACTCCAGTGTGGAGAGGTGAGCAACAATTCATTTTTTGCCCTAGGACAGAAACCCTATGACAAAATTGGTTTGGAGGATGAATACCCCTCTAGCCAATACTTGGTGGATTCATAGAGGATTCACAGGTGCGCTTAATTTGGAGATTACAGGGATTTTCCAAGAGATTTGCTGAACAAAATTAATGTTCAGCATCAGGAGTGATGATCAAGGTACTTTATTTTATAAAGTCTTAGCTATGAGATTTAGAAATAATTATCCAAGAATTATTGATAAATCATAGAGGTAAATAAATGGAGTTTAATAAGCCCTAAATCAGGGCGTAGGATCCTTGGCTGTCTTGCATACCAATTTCCTTATGTTGATGCTTTATTGTGCCATTGTGAGGAGTGCAAGATTAAAAGAACATTTTAGTTGGAGACATCTACAGCCATTGGACTTTATAAATTCATAGCCACTAGTAGTTTTCAATTGGTATTAAGCCTATAGAGGCAGCACAACATTGGAAGTGACCTTTTTGGAGGAGTCGTGATGAATTAGGACTCTAAAGAATCTGTCATACAACTTTGATAATGTTTGAAGATTTAGAAAAAAGGTAATTGCCTAGCTTTTGTTTGTGTTTAAGCCTTAAAAAGGGGGCATTGCAGCATTTTAGGAATTTGTTTTGGAGAGTCCTAAAGCAGATACATCTCTTCAAATCCCAGACATTCAGCTTGAATATTTTGTTGGCGTTTCAAATCGCACCTGTGGAATGCGTTCTGGAAACAAACAGCTATGTGCAGTAAATTGCTCTTCGAATTGGGAGGGGAAGCTCCCTCTTTTGCTCAGTTGCATAAAGTAAGTAAACTAAAACTAATTTTTGCCTATCTTTTTGATTCAGCTGCAAGAACACAAGGTTATAGAACACTAGCTGTTGCAGCTGAGGTTTTCCCTTTAATGAAACTTGACAACTACAACTTAACTTACGCTAAAACGTTTCTATCCTCTCGAGTAAATGCAGAGCAAGAGAGTCTAGAAATGGACGAGGTTGATTTTCTGACAAATATACTTGAATAAACTTTCCTCAACATACGTCTACTAAATTTCAATGCAAGCTGAAAAAGGAGATCATAAAAGTATTACGGAAATATGAGGCTTTATTTCAAGGGCAGCAAAGCAAGCTTTACGATTTTATTTCCTCACACTTCTGGCACAAAACAATAAACGAAAATTTGAGATATTTATATCGAGGGCATCAAAGCAGCTTCAAGATTTTATTTCCTTGAACTTCTAGAACAAAGATTACAATTTCGGGACAGCAAGTTGTAGCAAAATACTTGCAACATGCGATCAACTTGATTATAATTGACACATAACAAATGCACTAAACAAGGATTTGCAACTAAGGAGGCATGCAAACTTGCTCTTTACACAAAATGAATTGACACTAAACGATAACAAACATGAAGGCATAAGCTCAGCGATTTTGTTATCACAAGCACGGTTAAAGAAAAATGAGCAAACACTGCTCTTATTTATAACTAAGCAGAGGAGTAGGGAACCCTAAAATCTTCTTGTTTTTACAACTACTGCTTGCCAACATGCAAACTTTATTTCTAATTTTAGAAAAGATAAAACATCTAAACCCTAGAAAGCATCTAAAACGGAAAGTGCCAACTCGTGACAACTTGTTACAGCTGTTTTCTTTCTATCCTCAAAGAATGGGTAAGAATTGAGACAAGAATAGAAAGAAAGGGTAGAAGAAGCTTCTAGAAAAAAGTTGATTTAAATCTCGATCACATCCACTAAAAGGCGGGCAACTTCATCTGTGGTGGGAGTGTTGATACTATTAATAGCAAAATGCCGCTTTTCCAAGATTTCTTCACCATCTGCAATAGATCTCAAGAAATCTTCACTCTCATTGGCCGCTTTCTCAAATTGTGCTGACATCATGGAAATCATCTTCATTCTTCCAACACTGCCATCGCTGCCATGTATGATACTCTAAAACTCTGTTTGGACTACGTCAAGCCCAATGTATGAACCATCCTCAAGGCAATACTGACAAGGAATTGCTGCAACAAACTCTCTGATGAACATAAGAATATCAATGACTCTTTGTTTATACACTACAAACTCCTCAGATATTCTAACATATGTATTTACCTTGAAAAGATGACCTTTTCACTCCAGGATCTGTCTTTTGTGTTCTCTTGCCATTGTAGAGCCATAAGCCATCTCTAAATCTGCAATTATGATCTCATGCATAGGCCTGAACTCGACTATTAACTGCTCAAAATCCTAGATACCTTGACGTAAATCATGAGCTTTGTATCTCAGGTGGAAGACCTGTGTTAGAATTTATTTTCCTTTGACGATGAACTCTTCAATCCATTCTTGAGTTTGTTTTTCACAAATAATCAACTGCCTCAATTGCTCCTGATCAGCTGGTGTTTTTAAAACTTGTGGCAACAACTGTGTTGTTTGTGAAGTGCCTTAAATAAGATTTGATATATATAACCGGAGTTGACGATTTTCAGCCTTGAGGGCTGCCTTGTCTTCTCCATCCTTTTGCACTCTTTCTTGAATATTTTCAGTTACCATTTTTAACAAACTCATATCAGCATGTCGGGTACTTTTACCAAGGTTTGCTTTGACTATTATGAAATCATCAACTTCCACCTCATCCCCAATTTTATCTTCAAAAGGCGAGCTGTCTCCATGACCATTTCACCCTCAAGATTCCTCTCAAAATGCATTTGTTTCTTGGCCTTTTTCTTGGGTGCTTCTTAATATATACTGAGGTCATCATCAATCACCTGATACGAAGGCCTTCTTCTCGTCCTTCCCAAAGAGCTCTCAAGCCAAGATGTGGTATCTCTACTAACATCTAAGGGAGGAATAATTGTAACATTGGCCTCTATCTCCTTGTCTTCCAGATCAATGTGAATAGGCGAAGACCTAGGAAATGGTAAAGTGTCTTGTATCAAAGGCTGATTTTGTACTTCTTCTTGAAGTATGGGCTCGGGTGGAGGAAATTCTGTTTCAGTTGTATGCTGCTCTTGTATAACAATTCCTGTGTAGTCCAACCTCCTCTTAGTACTCTTTGCTGATTTACTGCCCTTTGTAACCTCCTGAGATTAAACTTTTCCTTTCATCTTCGTTTGAGCGTTTGAAGAAGAGGGAAGAGATGAATTTTTCTTTGGCGGCTTTGCTATCAGAATGGACTCCCTCCTCTTGAGGATTAAGAAAGTCTTGCTGTATTCTACCACTTGTCGTGTCCTTTCTTCCACTGTAATGCATTCTTTGTTGGCCCAGTTGACCTATGGAAGAGGTTGTTGTTCAACCTGATTTCCAGTATAAGCGGGGAAAATTACATCCCCGTCATTATTTGATAACCTTTCAATGTCTTTTGATAAACAATCTTTCATTTGGTGAAGGGTGAGCCTACTATTACTTCTCCTTCACACCTCGTACTCGTCTCTGCAGTTAGCCCAAAAGTCTTCAAATGCGGGCACATGAGCATAGTTCTGACCAAGTCGAGCTGTGTAGACACCAGGGGAATCATATGATCGTCTCTCGCTGAAAGGATTGAGACCAATTTTATCTAACTCATCACCCATTATTTTAGCGTCTGCGGATGATTTGCAAGTGTAAATACCTAAAGCAAAAGGAAAGCTGAAGGCTGGTTTCTTTTTGTTGTGCAGGCAAGTGTGAACATTTGATACTTGTCTGAGAAATTCCATAAACATGACTTCATTTGATGGATACCTTGGTAACATAAGAGGAATTTCTGAATAACCGAAAACCCTTAGGTAAGTGAAAGTGGCAAACTGAATAAACCAATCAGCCCATTCTGACATTGCTGTCCTGGCAATAGATGAGATGCGAACATGTAGCTCGTTGTCCAGGTCACGCACTGTGTAGATTAAGAATGCTTCATTCACTCTTTTGTAATGATGTGATGTCGCAGTGAACTCCAACTGAGTGTAATAATTGTAGACATGTTGAACATTTAGAGAACCCTCCATGTTTAACCCTCTGAATTTACCTTGATAGGCAACCAAGTAGACTAGGTAGGAGACCATGTGGAATGCATGTCTATTAAAATATTCAGTTATCTGATGGTGAAGGCAATCACTGATCAATGTAGGCTAGTCATAGAACTCTGTCTTCTTCATTATGTGAGTTATCACGTAGAACATCCAAGGCTGAAACTTTATTGCATTTGCTTGACTAGTAACCCGGTTGAGTAGGGTGATTATTATACCAAATTCGTCCTTGAACTCTCCTCTCCTGATGTTCTTTGGCAATGTAGTGTATTTATCTTTCAGCCACTTTTGTGCAATCTTCTTCTTGTATTTTTCTTGATGCTCTTTCCATATCCTTTCACATTCTTCAATGTTGATGGTAACACTTCCAGGCCATGGTGGAGTGGAGAAGCATTTCTCAATCATGTCTGGCTTTAAGCTGCATATGATTCTTCCTTCAACTAACTAGATTTCCCTTGTGGCTGGATTATAATGCTTCATACAAGCAATTATGAATTCTAGACTCTGTATTGAGAAAGGTATGGACGCTGCTGCGAGAAGACCTGAATGGCCAAGATGCCTGATGCTGGTGTTGCCTGCATCCTCCAAATGATGTAGATTGAATATTGGCTTAATATGGTGTAAATCAGTCTCGGCTGTCTCAATGAAATCATGGTACAGTGCTGATTTGGTCTTGAACTCTGTAGGAATGTATTCCATTCTGCAAAACTTAAAGATTGACAGTAGACACGCCTAAGTTCTGACGAATTTTGGCAAACTTTCTAATTTTAGTTTGCTGATTTTTCTTCCTCAAACGGATGAAATTTTGGAATTTTTTCTGAGATATAGAATAGAATAGAAGACTTTTAACATCCACGAGACCAAAAAGAAGGCCTATGGGACAGTGACCCCAATAATTTTAGCATTGTGAAGTGTCGTTCTCCTGCCGTTTAATTTGATAATGAGCTCTCCCATTCTGCCCACCCATTCCATGCTGAATAGATCTTGAAAATTTCCTGCTGTTAGCCCCCTTATGTAGCTTCCTCTGATGCCATTGTAAGCTTCGCAATCTAGGATAAAATGCTTTTCTGTTTCCACCTGCCTGCTGCACATAAGATACAAACCCTTTCTTCCCAAATTTCTTTTGGCCTTTTCCATCTCCCTGTTTCACACCGAAGACGATGCGAGTTAGTCCACAATTGTGCTATGAGAATCTTTGACCTCCACGGAATATTTGCCTCTATATATGCTTTTTGTTGATGGTCCAAATTGGGATTAAATTCATCTACATAGTACTTTTTCTTTCTCCCAACCGCCCTTGTCCACATAATCTTGCTAAATTTTTCAACCACATACAACTTTAACTCCTTACTATTATTAGAACACTCGTTCAAGTGAATGTTCCACTTGCTCATCCACTTACAATTTTGATTCATCCATGCCTTCTTTCTTTCACCTAAGACACCTCTAAAAACAACATTTGGCCACTGAAGCGTTTCCATCTGCTCAACCTTTTTGAAATATCTCAAAAGACTCACCATAGCTATGGCCTCAATAGGAATTGCCCCTGTTTCAGCAAGAAGTATTTCATAGGAACCGAAGCTTTTAGTTTGAATTTGCTTGTGATCAAACACTTTTGAATTCTTTCTATCTGTACCCATTTGATGTCTGAAGTGCTGCTAGCCCAAATTTCACACCCATAAAGGACCACCGGTATAACTAGCAACCCAAACAATATTTGAATAGTTTTCCAATCCCTTAACTCTGCTTCTCTGCATCTGTTTTGAAGAGAAAACAATGCTCTCCAACCTCCCAGAGTTCTTTTTCTTCTGCAAGTTTCCCAACATAACTTGTTGAAGTCAATTCCCAGGTATTTATACTTTTTTACTTACTCTAGGATACTCCCTTTGAAATAAAAGTTGAACTGATTTTTTTTTTCTTCTTAGAGAATACCATGATCTTGGTCTTACTAATGTTAACTTGCATACCAACATCGTTGCAGAAATGCTCAAGAGCAGCCAAATGCGCTTGCAACCCTTGAACAGATCTAGCAATCAAAATAAGATCATCTTTGTATAAAAGAAGTTTTACAACATATACTCCTAAGGGGACCCCTTCTCCACTCTTTAAATTCAACCACTCCTCAAGCTTATCGATATAAAGGCCAAAGAGAGTAGGAGAAAGAGGGCAACCTTGTTTAACCCCAATGTCGCTCCTAAAGCTTTTTGAAATACCTGCCCGAGTTTTGATTTTCACTCTTACATCCTCATAAAGCCTATGGACAACAGCTCTAAAATGTTTAGGAATCCCAAGATCTTTCATTCTATCCCACAACTTTTGCTTAGGCACTGTGTCAAAAGCCTTCCTAAAGTCCACAAAACAACAAAAGGCTTCCCCTTTTTCATCCCAAATCTTTTCAATGATATGCCTTAAAGTGATGCTATGATCAATTGTTGAGTGTTTTGGCCTAAAACTCGCTTGCCCCTTTGCTCTCTTATTTTTAATTTTTGCCCATTTGCTGATTCCGTGCTCAATCATGTTGCTAAACAATTTTGCAAACAAAGGGTTGATCATGATGGTATGGTAATTAGATGGGTTGTTAGCATCTCCACTCTTGAATAGGGGAATGGCTAAGCTAGTTATCCAATCTTTCGAAAACCCACACTGAATGATGTTGTTAAATATATGCATAATGTGAGGAGCAATGATTTCCACCCCCCACTTTAGATACTCCGTTTGAAGCTCAACCAAGTCTCTTGCCTTTCCTATCCTCAACTTTTTGATTAGAGTTTCATTACAAGCCAACCTAGATCATCCGTTTTTGAAAATTTGAAGTGAAGGCTAAAAAAGCAGCAAACCCTAATTTTCTCCAAAAAAAGCAAAAAAAGATGGCATCTGGGTATTGTTCATGAGTATATTCTGAATGAACCTAGTTGATTAGATTTTGCAAACCCTGGCTTCTGACTGAAAAAGCAACAAACCCTAATTTCTCTAAAAAAGCTGTGATATGGGTTTTGTCCAGAAGAAGGTTTAGTATAGACCCAGAAAATTAGAAATGGAAGAATTTGAAGTTTTCTCTGACATGCAAAATAAAAGCAACTATTGCAACTTGTTGGTGTGTGTTTTGAATACGCCACCGAACACAGAATAAAATGCCCAAGGACACTTTATCCTCTCTTGAAAAGTGATTGAAAATGCAATAACTCCAATGTTTCTTTGGTCAGGTCATGACATGTGGATAAGGCCAGTGGGCGTTGTGATTTGCTGTCATAGTAGCTGGATACTCCCTTGCCCCTCCCCGGGCACACATATCCCCGTATCCGATACGGATACTTGTGCGATACGCCACGGATACACGTTGGATACCGTACCCACACGTGCCCAAAAACCCTTGATTTTCCAGCCGTGCCGGATCCTATGTGATTTGATTTTCAAAAAAGCTGACGTGAACCTTCCAAAATATTATCTTAAAAAACTTCAATCATGCAATTTTTTGTTTTGTTTTGTATAAATAAAACCTACACCAAATGAGGAAGACAAATGAAATGTTTTTCTATTTCAGCAACCCATTTTTATAAGTCTTCTTCAAATACAACTCTACTGTTTTTCTGGTGTTCTAATTTTTACAAATTTAAAAATGTTAATTGTTTATAATTTTATATTTATATTATATTGTTTAAATGTTAGAGATTTAAAAAAAAAAAAAACTTATTCTTTAAATGTAAATAAAATTTATTAATATATATTTAACTATTTATTCTTTACTAAGTTATTAATATTCAAATTTTAATATTATTTCAATTTATATTTTCTTATTTGCTTTTAAAGTAATGCAAATCTCCTCTAATAACTTAGAAAATATGTGTGTATTTTTTATGAATGTCATATCCAGCCGTATCCATATTGGGGGTCTTAAAAAATGGCCGTATCCGTATCCGATATCGTATCTATATCTGTATCTTAATCCGTGTCCATGCAACTTTGTTTGTTGTTAATCACAAGGGGACTTACGCTAAGATCTATTTGCAAGTTTAGGACTTAGACAATTTTATCATTGAAGCTCTTTCTATCGGGTATTTCAGATTTTCCAAAAAAATGCAAAAAGGCAAGGGTTTAGAAGTTTTAAGCTACTTCTAAGAAATCAAGAGACGACAATGACTAGATGAAATGGGGTAAACCACACTTTGTTTCGCCTCCTTCGGACAACTACACAAAGTGGGTGCAATCTTCAATGGAGGTGATAATGATTTTCATGCTTGAATAAATAATTACCCAAACTGAAGTTAAGAATCCACAACTTAAGAGCTCAGGCTAACTTTACACATTGAATGCAAATCATCCATTCAACAAAAGTATGAGCTTAATTTCATCCACCACTGCTATCAAATCTATCATTCACTTAACAAACATTCAAATGAAAATACTAATTTAATTCTACTCTATGTGTTGAAGGAGAAATATGTAAACCTCGCACACTATTTGAAAACAAAAGTGGTTCTAAGCAAATCATGCACTAGAGCTTTTATTAACAGAAATAGTCTTGTCGCAACAATTTCACATTACTCACTTCACAAATTGAAAATGAGAGCATGCAAGTTTATATAGAGTTGCAAAAAATGAATAAACGGCTCAGATAAAAAATGAGCCAATGATCGAGATTAAAACAAATAAACCCTAATTAGGGTTTCCCAAAATAACTTCAGTAGACAAAGAGTTGACAAGGTGAGATGGCGCTTGGAGCTATTTTCAAGGAACTACATCCCTATCCTCCCGCGTTGCCGTGTGTTCGATGAATCTAGACACGATTGAAGCAACCTCCTCCATAGTGACTTGCGGGAGCATTCCAATCCTGAACTCCAATCCGTCCAAACTCTCAGCGCACCTAGCAAATATGTCCTCCCAATTTGACTCAGTCTTCACAAAAGACTCCTGTATGTCCAGGAAGTTCGCCATTTTGGCCCAATTCTGCCTCAAGATAGGCCCAGTGATGGAAAATAATTCTTCTTGCACCTTCTTCTTCAAAGTCTCCAGCTGCAAGTCGTTCTCCCGTATGACCTCCTTGTCCAAGATGTCGGCCACCATATTCAGGATCTTGGTCTGAACCTCTCTAATCTGTTCTTCGACTTTGAGCCCATCAACCTTTACTCTTTCCAAAACCTCTCCTCGTGCCGTCAAAGCCCAATACCAAGTGTGGAAATCATAAGCTACTCCTGTTGCAATGATGCCTCATCTATCAGTTCTTGCTTTGGAACCCCTTTCAGAATCCTAAGGCAAGGAATTATCCTTTCCTGTACATCCGGAAGGCCATCCCACACTTATGCCAAGGCTGCCAGTCTAGAGAGTAAAGAAGTGGCCTGACCATAGACCAAGGTCAACTTCTCCATGAATGTATCAGCTTCCGTGCCTTTGACTGTTATCCACTCTTTGGCCTTCTTAGCCGTGATCCTATCTTCTTCTATATCCTTTGCCGCCTCTTGTGAAGAGTTAGGGAGAAGAGGAGTTGCCGTGTTATCTTGATCAAGTGGCTTGATCAGATGCTGGATATACTCTTTCAAGCGCTTGATTTCCTGCTGCCACTCTTTCCTCTTTGCCACCTCCTTAGCCAATCTTGACTTGATAGTGGACACTGAATTGTCCAAATCTTCAATTTCCTGGCCCTTTGTAGTTGGACCCAAGTCAATGGTAGTGATGGCGTATTCATGAGGGGCTATATCCTTTTGTGGCTTGTCCATTGTTGGCACGACGATTTGCACGGTTCGGTTGCCATCATCATCCCTCAGTATGCTTGAGAACTTCTTGGCTGGCTTCCTGACTGAAGTTTGTGTGAGTTTGGCCAAGAAGTTTGCCGTATCATCCTCTTCCGGCTCTTCCACTGGCACTTGTATTTTCATACTTTCCTTTAGCCAATCCGGGATTGTGAGCTGCTCCACACCATCTTCTTCCGGCACCTCTTCTCTGTCAGGAACGTCCAAAATTCCTTGGAGGGCTGAAATCATTCCCTCTTGAAAGTCGTCATTTTGGGTGCCTATATCCTCATCAGACCCCAATATTTCCGTGCCTGTGGGAGACGATGGTTCATCATCGTCCGACTGAGGTTCCATATTGTCTTCGGGAATCGGAGAAGGATCCCTAATGTCAGCCAATGAAGCATCCATGGTAGCCAGAATCTCCTCGATGTTTCTAGAGGCTGTAGAACGTGAAGGCTCTAACCTTGTTTGCTTCTGAACGGGCTCCTTGCCTGCAGCTATCTCCTTCCTTTTCTTGGAAGTTGTGGCTTCCACCATGTCTATACCCTAAGATGCCTCCGCATTAGAAGAATAGGACTCCATCTTGCTCAACAGATCATAAGTCAGCGTTACCTTTAGCCGCCTTAATTCCTGGATCTGCTAGTCAACCCACCACTGTGTGTACTTGACCACCGGTCTCATCAGCGTGTTTAGGTCAGCATGTTCAGGTTCCAACCACCTTACAGGCGGCAGGGGTAAGGTCTCATCAAAGCACGACTGCACCTGCCTTCCATCTTCCTCCAGCTGATCGGGTACTTGGCAAAGCTCGGTCGTCCTGATCAAGCCAACCGACAGTCTAGACCACATCCTCCGTCTGATTTCAAATTCATCCGCAGTGTCTGCCCAGAAGTCCTCTAGTTCGACTTTGTGCCTATATCTTCTCCCATCCACCGTCTTAATGTGATGATGTGGGTGTGATGATGTGGGTCGAAGTTGCTCCTGGACTGATAAGTGGCGAAAGGGTAGTGTTGAATTTCAAGCCTGGCACTATCAGCTGCCTGTACCGACGGACATGTCTCCAACATGTTCCCTATAAAGAAGGGAAAAGTGACTGCTGCCTTCTGCTTCGGTCTCTGGATGCTCTGGTAATCCTCCAATTATCGCAATACTTCAAGCAACACCATCTTGTTTGTAGGAAAGATAGGCAGTTGGTATGGATTCCCAGTGAATCCTTGAATTCTGATGTAAGTATACCTCGGATATTGGATGAACCATGATCCGTACTTGCCTATCAGACTTTTGGCCACATGAGTCAGCCGTTGGTGCGTTCCTCCTTGAAGTATCCTCGTTATGTACATGAGGAAGGCATTGTGAGCTTGCCTGAAGTGGGTCTTCTCGATCAACTGCAGCCGTGGATAGCAGTCGTAAGACTTCAACTCATTTTCTCCGTTACCAACTATGCCTTTGCAGATCAGGCCTGCATACCTGTATGTCCTAGCCAACATGTAGATCACATAGGAACTCATATAAAAAGTCTTGGTTTTTTCTAGGTTGATCAACTGCTCATGGAGACTGTTGCTTATCATGCGTGACCAGTTGAACATTTTGACCCCTTTTGTGATATCTTAAATGAAATAATACATCTGAGTCTCGAAGGGTGCTCCCAAAGGGTTGTCGACTATCCTGTTGAGTAGGACAATAATATCCCTGTAATCTTCCTTGAAGTCTGTGCGCAACAGCTTCTTCGGCATCTTCTTGGCTGACGCTCTCGGCTTGTCCAGCCATGACTTATTGATGTTGGCGGCACAAAGGTCAAGCTTTTCCTCATACAGTCTCTTTGCGTCCTCCTTGGTTTTATAAACTGTCTTGGGATACGTAGGGATGCCAAAAGCTTCTTGTATGGCCAACTCTCCCAGATGAGCCAGTATTCTTCCATCGGGTGCAACAATCTGTCTTTCTTCAGTGTCATTATGGAGGGCGCATTCAACCATCAACTCAGCACACTCAATAGCAGGCGGGAATCTGAAAGCTTGAACAATTCCGTTCCTCATCATCCTTCTGGCGATGCGTGTTGGCAAGAATCCGTCATGCGCATATATCCTCTGCTTGAACTCTTTGAGGTTGATATGCCCAAGGTTGGTGTCCGTAATTTTTTTCCATTTTGACTTTATCTTAGATTCCGGCTGCGACCCCTTGCTAGCGAACTTCATGAGTGCTTGTCTGGACGGCTCTCCCTGATTGGTCATACACTTGCAAGCATAAAATACTTAACATTAATACGAGACCTTTTAAAAATAATTTATTCTGCGATTTATTTGATAAAATTGAACTTTCAACTTGTTTAATAAAATTTCTGTGAAAAAGCAAGCTGAAAGTAAATAAATTCGCCAAGCATTGAACAAATCTCGTGCCGGAATGACAATAGAAGTTAGAAAAGAGTAGGAAAGTGTTGCCAATGTGTTTCCAAACCTCCGAGATTGTCCTCTTGCTGCAAATGGAATAAAATTTCTGGAAATTTGACAGAGAAAGTGCGCCAATCTGCTGAGAAGTACGATTTTCAGCAAAAAGGTAATTTAATTCTTTAAAAAAAAATCACGTCCTTGTGTAAAATTCTTCCTTCTATTGAAGAACAACAATATTACCTTGAATATTTCACTCTCCAAAAAATTACTTCTAGCCGATTCGAGAGAACAAATTTCTTCTTAGTCGAATTTGTGAAGAATGAGTTGCTGAAACTCATTTTATGGCTGAGAAGTTTGATTTTCTAAGGGAATTGCTTTCTTTTTCCTAAGTTTCTTTCAATTTTAGAAACGTTTTCTTCTCTCCGATTAGCAAGTTTCTAATTTTTCTCGCAGTTGTTGAGGCAAGTTTCTAATTTTCCCATGGCGCCACCTCTGCTGAGATCTTAAGCTTTCTTTTAAAATTTGGCTAAGTGTTGGAAAAATATCGAAAGATATTAAATTAATTATCAAAATTAATCTTCCAACATTTTTAATCTTTGAATCATGGCAAACTTAATTTTACCTAAGGCAAAATAATTATTCTTCCAAGTAATCTCCAGATTTCGAATTTTTAATTATAATTCTCTAAGTGCTGGGAAATAATTAAAAATATTTAAAACATTAAAATTCCAACCCATTTAAAGTTGATACATGGCTAAATTCGTTCGTCCGTGGCCAAATATTTTATTTTCCAATTGTTTGCCTAGCCAAAATATGCTTGATAACTCGTCTACCGATTTTCAACTCTCCGGGCGGACTTCTGGCCTCTCTGGACGTTCATAATTAGCCAATAACTTCATTTTCTCTCTCCTTCTGGGTTGGGCGAACTTGGAGATTTTCTCTACCACTTTGCCATTTTTTTATCATGCCTTAGGAATTTATCCAAGCTGAGAGGGATGGTTTTCGTGTTTGCCTTGCCTTACCCTCTTTCTTCCTTGCCAAAGAATTTCATTCCATTACACTGGGGAGTGATTTTCGTGCTCGCTTAACCCCTTCTCTCTCTAGGTATTTTCCGTTTTCCATGCCTTCAAAATTTTTTTATTTTCCTAAGTTGGGCGAAATTTCTTCACATTTCCTTGCCTATGGCGTATTTTATTCTTGCCTTGTCCAAGGGCGGACTTGGCACTTGTTCATTCCATTTACCCCTTCTCTTTATGGCGGACTTGGGCTTCTACCTTGCCATAGGCGCACTTTACCTCTCCTTCTTCCTTGGGCGGACTTCACCCCTTGTCTTGCCATTCACTTGGCTTGGGCGGACTTTGGAGGCTTGCTTCCATTGACTTTTTGGGGCGGACTTTGACCTTTCTTTGCCATGGGCGGACTTCATGCTCCATCAAGCCATCCACTTCCTTCCAAGGGCGGACTTCAACCCCTCTCAAGACATGGTGGACTTGGCTTCTTCCCTCGCCATCCATCCTTCCTTCCTAGGGCAAACTTGATACTCTACCTTGCCATGGCAGACTTAGAGGCCTCTCATGCCATGGGCGGACTTCAGTCTTGGTTCGCCATTGCCTGTCTTTGGCATGCCAAAGGCAAGGGCGAACTTCATGCTTGGCTTGCCATTTCTTCTCATGGGCGCACTTTGCCAGACTTAGCCATTTTGCAACCTTTTCACCATTTACCTTGATCTTCATGTTGACTTCTGGAGGCGTAATGACTTCATGCTCAGTGGGATCCAAAAATAGAAACTTTCTAAAAATAGAAAAAACAAAAAGCATCCCTAAAAAATAGGAACCCCGGAATGGCCTAAAAATGCCAAAAATAAAAAAAGCAAAAAGCAAAAAAGTAGAATCCCTAAAAAGTAGGAAGTGTCAGAAATGACCAAAAGCAAAGGCGATCCTCGTCTTCCAGACCTTCTAAGCCCTTCCATGACGTTTAGGCACACAAACGGGTTCAAAATCCTAACTTGGCCGGAGTGACTCTCAAAAATTATCCAAATTTGAACTCTAAACTGGCAACGCAGAGGGCAAAACCAAAACTTGGGGGTCCCCATTTGCAATGGGGCGATGTGTGAAATAGGTCACAACACAACCTTGAGAAAATTCTTCAACAATTTGTCCAAAAGATAGAACAAATATAGATCAGCTTGCTGAAAATTGAAAGTAATGGCCTCCTTCTTCACAAATTTGATGTTCTTGATGAAGAAATATGAAAAAGCAAGCCTTCTTTGAGTGCTGATCCAAAAATTTATGAAAAACCAGCAAGTTTAGGTTCTTGAATCTTGAAAAACATAGGTTTGAAGTTGCTACTCTGTTTCTCTTTGAAGACACCTGCAAGAAAATATGAAAAATAATACATAGGGGTGTCCTTAAATAAGTTATTGCTTTGAAAACAGCCTCTCAAACCCTAATTTGATAAAACCCTAAACTTAGCTCATGCATTGAGCAAGGGCATTTTTTCTTTCTTTTGAAAATTTTGAAATTTATAAAAAATTTACTAAGGCATGAGAAGTTGGGCGCCCTTCTTGAGGTATGGCGCCCAGTCTCTCCAGACTTAGCCAAATTTCCACCACTTTCACCTTCAACTCAATTTTCAACCTTGTTTCGGCTCTGTCTCCCGACTCCCAGTTTGATCCGACGAACGAACTGAGCATTTCATTACGGAGATTGATCGAATCTGACGATATGGTTCTGGAGACGTCATCTGCTAAAAACTTCATTTGACCCTTCGAATTGTTAGGTGCCTATCTCTAACAAGGGCACTTGTTTTGTCCAGTGTTAGCCATTTTCATGATTTTCAAAACCTTACTTGTCTTTTGACCTACAAATGATTTCATGATTCTGGGCGTTGTGCTGATCAGACTGACTGGCTGACAGATTCACTGGATAGCTAAGATGATTTTGGAAGGGGTCTTCTAGATACTTGATCTCCAAAAAATGACTTCTGGTGGCTCTAAACCCTAGGCGCCTTTCTCCTTCAGGGGCGCCCATGACTTCCAGTGTTAGTTTTTATTTTGAGTTTCCATGTTGCTTCCAACTTCTGTTGTTTTACAAACTTTTTCGCCTCTGTTCGGCTTGCGACATCTGACGATTGCCAACTCCGACAGACTAGCAAATGAATGCGTTGGATAGCTGGATCCAGTTTGACAATGTTACGTTGGAGGTACCTTCTTCAAATTTTATCATTTAATACCTCAAAAGATTAGGCGCCTTTTTCCTTCAGGGGTGCCCATTTCCTCCAGACTTTGCCACTTTTACTGATCTTTCGTCTTTAGAGTTTAAAAACACCTTTCCGTGACCTTAGTTTGGTCTGAGATTTTGGTTGACTGGTTGATTAGACTGATGAGCCGACTGATTCGTTGCGGAGCTAGGAAGATTCTAAGCAACATTGGCCTGGAGGCAGAAACCCTAATTTTGGCTTTTGACCTCTTGAAAAGCTGGGCGCCTTTCTCCTTCAGGGGCACCCATGGCTAGCAGTGTTAAAAATTTATGAATTTTTCAACTTTTTTACCTCGTTTAACGTGCCCTTGTTGTCTTTGACTGTTGGAATGAAAAACATTCTAAGGCATTGAAGTATGGGCGCCTCTTCTTGGTTGGGGCGCTTGAAGTCTCCAAACTTAGACAAAATTTTGCATTTTTCACTTTATCAAACTTCCTTTGCCTATTCCTCGTTCTTCGTGCACGTTGTTCGTTGATAGCCTCTGTTTGATGCTTGAACGTTTGATTCTGACACCTAGCAGCCGTCTGACCTTCATTGATGACCTTGGATCTTCGAAAAAGCTTTTGAAAAAGCAGAATAGACCCAGTAGGGTAAAACTGATTTTTTTGTGATTCTGATTGCACCAGCTTGATGAGGAAGTATTTTAAGCCAATCAAAATCAGTCTTAACCCTAAAAATCAAACTTTCTATTTTTAGAAAATTTTACAAGTATCCGTTTCTAAAGAAATCCAAAAAAACCCATAAAAAGTTTCTATTTTTAGAAAATTGCTAAAAATAGAAAGTTTCCTAAAATTTAGGGATGAAAAACTGAAATCTGGGTATTGTAGGTTTGATCATTTTGAACCGACCCAGATTGCCTAATTTTGAAATTTTTAAGTTTTTGACCCTCATGCAAGACATGCAAACCCCAATCTTGACTTTTTTGACAGATTTAACAGTATTTTGACTCATTTATTCAAAATGCCTAAGTGTTGCAAAATTTTTAATTTGGGGTACAACATATTTTAAGTTTAAAATTGGTCATGCCTTTTTGGTGGCTTAACATGAAATTTTAGAGCAGGAAAAAGGTTACTTTGTGGAGTGTTTTAAAGTTGTTAGGACTCTATAAACTAGTCATTAAGCAAGAAGTTTGGTGTCCATTTGGTCAGTCACAATATCAGCAATAGTATTCATTGATTTGCACAGGCACCTAGTTGCTGTAACAACAAAGCAATCTGCTGTACTGTTGGGAAGTGGTAGTGGGGTCCTTGCTGTGACCCAGCTGCTCATATGTTGAGATCATTCGTGTGAAAACTTTATGAATTAGTTGATCACCAAACTATCTTTTTTCGCTTATGCATTGGATACTTTGTCAATCAATTGATGAAATAAATCATACAAGGAGCAAACAATAAATTAAAGAGGAAATATCACAGCATTAGATCATTGGCATTCCATCAAACGTTACAAAAGACTAGGGAAAATTAGACTGGGATATTACATCATTCCAAATAAAGGATTCACAAATACATGTAAATACAACTCCAAATGCTTCATTACTTAAATCCACAATGACATCACAAGTAACACTCTGAATTGCATTAATGTCCTCCGCCTCCAATGAAAGAGGAGACCATAAGATCTCAAGTAGAGAGCCCAGCATAAATAACTAGAGAAGTTTTAGGGATCAATCCTTGCCCATGATGAGGAAATGGCTATAGAGGGCTGTCATGGGGTCTTGGTACACCTAACAATTAGCTAGAAAGTATGCAGGTGAATTTGCCTTATATAACACTGAAACCTAACAGAAGAGAACTTTCTCCCTATCGCCAAAGCCTCTTGGAAATATATTACATCTATTGTCTTGGCCTCTTAGGTAATTAAACACCTTAGATATGTTAGTAATTAAATAAAAGTTAGGTGTTCTGTGCGGGAATTTTCCACAAGGTAGTTGTAGGGTAGTTGATGGGAAGAGGCTTTTATAAAGCCAAATTTAATCAATGAGTGAATCCAGGATTCATCCTAATATTGTTTGCATATTATTTATTTGTGAATCATGTTGTAGTTTCAATGTAGTGTCAGTTTTACGCTCACCATCATAATCATGGTGTAAGCTGCAATAGTTAGTGTCCACGCTTTCAATATGATATTAAAGCACTCTTGCCTACTGCCCTGTGAAATTTCGAAATCTTGAGATAAGATAAGATTGTGGGAAATTGCACATTGTGCTGTGCAAATAACATTTCTGCCCAATCATCTTTATTTCAACGTGGCTGTAGAAGACATGGACATTTTATTTGTGAAAGAGAGAAGTCTAATGCTACAATGGGAGAATAGAACACACCTATGAGGGAATAAGTTGCCCGCATAGGAGAGATTAGAAAGAATCCTGCCTGTGTAATCCTTGCCAATTCATGTGCAGTTTGCATAAAAGTCAAATAACTTGCAGATCTGCCAAAAGGATGTGATCTACATACAAGAAAACAAAGGGTATAGTTTCTCAAATTGCATATCCCATCTTTCTATTTCTTTTGTCTGTTAGTGCTCTTCCATTTGATCATGGTAGTTTGAACTTTGAACACATGTAATCGCTAGATTTGCATATCTAGTGGTTCAATTGAAGGGACTAAATATTTTTATTTTCTGTCTGAGATCAAATTTGTTTCCAAACCTAAGGGTTGAATTTTTTATATGCTTGTTAATTGGAGGTTCTGTTTTGAATGTTGAGTCGCAGTGGCTTATGGGGATTGTATTGAATCTGAAACATATGTCTAATGGTGCATAGGGAGGTGTGTTTTTAAAGCTTGTAGCCATACTTCTGGTCAGAGCTGCTTGTTTTTAATGTGTTTGTACAGATTTCTTTCATAGGATATTTATTTAATTATTTATTAAGGTATGAAATAATTCATTAAGTGGGATTATGTGGCACTTAAGTATGAGAGTTTGAAAAGCTTGATAGGGGACAAATCTGAGAGGCCACAAACTTATAATTAAAGAGGGTTGCATGGTAAATTTGGAAGTTGAACTTTGGTTAAAGGCATTATAATTAGAGGTTCTAAGTTCAAATCCCACCTCTTCGACTTTTGATGTGCTATGATTTATGCCTTAAAATAAGGATGTAATTGTAATTAAGCGCAAAACTTGTGTATCATTTTTTGTAAATTTATTGGTGAAGGCTTTTGTAACTCATTCTAAATGGTGCATTTTCAGTGGAAGTTGATGCCTTGAAAATAATTTTTTTTATCATGTTACCTCATGCTTGTACTGTTGAAGTCATCAATGCTTTATATGCTACATCAAATGACACTCTTAGAGATTTGATAGTTGCATCTGATGGCTAGAGCATAAAGAGGTGAAAGAGGAGGCTAGAGACACCAGAGGTTAGAGGATTTATCCATCTCAAGCTAGCTTCTTGCTTGAGATGGTAGATTGTTTGAGAAGCACTACCTCATTTGTGTCCCTTCTTGGAGCAAGGGGGGTGTTGCAGTGCTTGGTAGGATTTGTGGATAGAGTAATCATTGAAAGAGGTGTGGTTAGTGTATCTACATTTACTAGTTTTGTGGATAGTGTAATTATTGAAAATTGTGTGATTAGTGTATCTACATTTATTGATTTTGTTCCTATGATACAAAAGAGGGATTTTGACACTCTTAGAGGAGGGTGGACTCTTAGTGGAGAGTTGTTTTCTTATTGTGCGTGCTGGCTGGGATTCATTCTTTGATGTGATATAGAGGATTTGTAGGTTCGGCAATCAGGATATCCACTGATGCAACTAGTTCATTGTGTTCTAGGTGAGATAGGAGATTTTGTGGAGTCACTTCATTGGATTTCCAAATGGTCTGCTATGTTTAGTCCATGTAGTGTTTCATCCTTTGTTTGGATTGATTAAAGGGGGGAGAGCTGGAAATCTATTACACATATAGTATTGGCTTAGTAAATAAACACATTAGATATGTTAGCAATTAAATAAAATTTAGGTGTTGTGTGCTCTTTCCCGTAAGGTTGTCCCGTGAGGTAGTTGTAGGGTAGTTGATAAGAAGAGGCTTTTATAAATCCAAATGCAATAATTGAGTGAATCTCAATAAAATCATAATATATCTTCTCAATGCAATCATGGTTTAGGGTTTAGTTTTCAACATTTTATGCTCTTTGCAATTTCAATAAAGCCTCCTCAAGATAGTGTTTGAGCCAACATTTTGTTCACAAGCCTTTTAAGAGGGCATTGATAAACAACAAAGAATCTCCTTCCACAATTAGATTTTCCACAGTTTTAGAAGCTGCAACAACCATACTTGCAACTGCATCTTCCCATTCTTCCTCATTGTTGGTTCTAACACCAAGGATGAGAGAACCACCATATACAAATCTCCCATTGCATTCCTTAATACAAACCTTGCATTGACATTACTTGGATCACCCTTGGTTTCTCCGTCAAAATTAAATTTTACAAAATTTTCAGGAGGGGGCTACCATACCCTATTCTACTCACCAATATTATAATCCCTTTGCCCTTTTAACAGAGATGGAAATGCTTTTGTTAATATCTTATACACATTCAGCTTTTTAATTGGATTTTTCAATTGTTTTGAACTTGTGTATATGGTATTATGGAGGCATTTGTTTATAATACTTATGCACCAATGTGATGCTTATTTTTATAGCTGTTAGTTTTTACTTTTAAAACATATGTGTTATATCATTTTTATTCCCATTGTGATCTACAGTCATTGTTTCAATGACTGTACAGTTATCCCTGTGAGTAAGTTTTCTTATTACCAAGCATTTTCAAGTTAATGCTTGCAATGTGTGGGTGCCTTGTGTTTTTGAACAGTTTGGTTGCTGTTTTTTGTTCATGTTTTGGTAGCTTCGGGAGTTATAATCCCTAAAAGAACTCATTGAAGGCAAGTTGGCCAGATCATAAACATTTATTCTCTAAACATTTGTCCATCTTTGTTGGGTCGGCCCAAGTGGGGTATGACGCCTAGTCTTGTATATATATAGGAGAGAGATTCTCCTCATTTACAACATTCACTTTCAGATTCAAATAAGCAGAAGTTCGCCTAAACAAGCAAAGATTCGCCTAACAAGTAGAAGTTCACCAATAAGAAGCAGATTGCTAATCAAAAGGACTTTATTATTTTGCTCAGAAATTCGCACTACTTATAGTGCTGTTTTATAATGGTGTTGTTGTCTTCAATTTTGAATTTTCAAAATTGGACAACCCACATGAAATGTTGCCTAAAATTTCTTCATAAATCTCTATGGCACACATTTCGACACACCAAAATTCTTCAATTGAATTGTGCAGCCATTGTTTTCCTTCCTATTTTGCCTTGTGCAAAATTTGGGAGCATTTTGACATGTTTTTCCCCTTGTTTTGTCTAATTTTGGGATTTTTGATCACCATTGCAAGTAGGGATCTTTTTGTGTTAAGGCACACTTGACGAGGTGAAAAATCTCTATTTCAAATATGGAAATTATTCCTTGGGTCATTTTGAATCTTTGCTCCAAATTTCATCGCAGTCCGACTTCATTTGTCTTCTCTTTGAGTCATTTTTTCTTATGTTTTGGGTTAATTTTGGGTTTTTGAGGCTTCACTGCAAGTAGGAACTTTTTGGCTTCATTGCAAGTCAATAATAGGAACTTTTTGCCTTCATAACAAGTTGTAGGAACTTTTTGCCTTCATTGCAAGTCAATAATAGGAACTTTTTGAATAACTTGCAAGTTGTAGAAACATTGTACTCACTTTACATTTATGTTCAAAAAATGAAATTGCAATAAGCTCTAAAAATCCCAATTTGCTTTTTAAGTGAAAAAGTGAAATTACAATGAGCTCCAAAAAACCCAATTTCACTTAAAAGTGAAAAAGTGAAATTGCAATGAGGTCTAAAAATCCCGATTTCACTTAAAAGTCAAAAAGTGAAATTGCAATGAGCTCTAAAAATCCCGATTTGCCTTTTAAGTGAAAGTGAAATTGCAATGAGCTCCAAAAAACCCGATTTCACTAAAAGTGAAAAAGTGAAATTGCAATGAGCTTTAAAAATCTTGGTTTCATTTAAAAGTGAAAAAGTGAAATTGCAATGAGCTCTAAAAATCCCAATTTTCCTTTTAAGTGAAAAAATGAAATTGCAATGAGCTCCAAAAAACCCGATTTCACTTAAAATTGAAAAAGTGAAATTGCAATGAGCTCTACAAATCCCGATTTCACTTAAAAGTCAAAAAGTGAAATTGCAATGAGCTCTAAAAATCCCGATTTCACTTAAAAGTGAAAAAGTAACTTGCAATAAGCTCTAAAAAGTCCGATTTTCTTTTAAGTGGAAAAAGTGAAATTGCAATGAGCTCTAAAAAGTCCGATTTGCCTTTTAAGTCATAAAGTGAGATTGTTAAATGCTCCAAAAAGTCTGACCCCTTCATGAAAAAGTTGTTGAGAGCTCCAAAAAGTCCGATTTTATCATTTTAGTCATAAGTTGAAAAGTGAAATTGCTTAAGGGTCTAAAAAGCCCGATTTGCTTAAGGGATGAGATTTTAACTTGCAAAGTGTTCTTAAAAACCCGATTTTGGCCTTTTTATGTTATTTTCACTTGTTTTTTATAAATGACCTACCAAATCAATAATATAAGGCATGGGCTTTATTTTTCAAGCAAATTCTAAGGCTGGAGAATGATACAAAGAAAGAACAACATGACGAAGCCACACAAGGAGTTGAACACGTGACATGATTGAGCATAGAATGCTTTCAAGACATAGATGGAAGAATGTTTTCCAAATAGTAGCATGAAGACCCAATCAAGGATGATGTAGTTCAAGTTGCGTCTTTGGACACTTAAAATAGTTTCAATTATGTATTTGTAATTTAGTTTTGACAAATTACATGTAAAATGGAAAATTGTAACTGCAAGTAATCATATTAATTGCAAAGTTATAAAATGTAATTACATGTGATAGTATCACTTGTAAAATTTTGACTTGTAATGTAATCACAATAGGACTTGTAATGTTGAATAAGTCAATTGCAGTTAGTTAGTGGTTGAGAGAATTTCTCAAGTTTGTTGGGATCCTCCCACCTTTTTCTCAAGGCTTCTCTCCTATAAATATTTGAGGTGGTCTATTGTAATATCTATCTATTTGGCAATAGAGAAAACTCTGTAGAAATTTACAGCAAAGAGACTTTGTGCTTTGTGTGTGTGAACTTAATTTTCAAGTGGTATAAGGAAGGCATAAAGATTTCAAACTTTGTGTTGAATCTTGTTGCATTTCATTACTGTGTTCTTACAGACTTTGTGTTGTTGTATGTTGCCTCATAGTATTATTTTGAAAAGGTAGATAGGATTTCTAATTCTCAAGACTTTGCGCTTGGAGATTGCTTTCCCGTCCTAGAGGAGCAATGAAGGACTTTGTGCCTTCATAGAAACTTTGTGTTTTTCTTTAATTTATTAATCACACATGCTTTCAATTGTGATTCTTTTCTGAAATAAGAGAAAAAGATAATTGTCTTTTCTGAAAAAAGAGAACAAGACAAGAGTTTCACCCAGGTTTAGAATAGATTTGTAGCTAGAATAAATTTCTGAATTGATAAAATAGAAAGTGAAGGGGGAGCTTTCCCTTTGAAAATAGAAGAGTTTATCTCATGTACTGTGGCTGAAACCACAATTTTGTACACTCTCTCAAGTATACAAAATTTTCAACTAACAGGTGTATTCTGCCTTTCATTTGCTCTCAAGTGCAACTTTTGCACTATTGTATCTGATCTTTAATTAGCAAGGTATTGCTGGGTTTTTCTCCCTTGAGTAGAAGGGTTTTCCCAAGATATATTCTCTGTGTTCACTGGTCTGTGTTTAATTTCTTGCTTATTGTCATATCTGATCTAAAAAAAAATCAACATGGTATCAGAGCAAGGTTCAAGAATATCTGATAAGATTTGACTAAGCAATTCATTGAACATTATTCCTACATCAAGAGTAGATCCTCAACAAAAAAAAGAAAAGCAGCAGATAGAAAGACGTGTGGCATATTAGAGCAGATATATAAGGTGACAAGGAGCAGACCTCCACTTTGATTTGGAGCAGAATTTTTTGTGGTTTTGGTGCAGATCTCACACCTATTTTAGAGCAGATCTAATTGCAGTCTTGGTGCTGATCTATAAGGCGAGTTTGGAGCATATTTCATAGTGTTTTTGGAGCAATCATTAAAGCAGTTTTGGAGCAGACTTGAGCAGACTTGTGAGTAGTATGTTTCAGACCTTTTTGAAGCTGAAATCGTGAAGAATATAAGTAGACTTTGAATGTGTATTATTGCAGACCTAAGAAGCAGATTTAAGGGCAGAAATCAGACTTCTTTTGAGCAGTCCTATTGAAGATAAAGTTCAGATTTGAAAGTATTTATTGAATATCAAATTGCAGATTTGAGTGAAGGTTAAATGAGTAGAAATTCAAAGCATATTTGTGTAGTGAGAAAATTTTGTTGAAGACCTTGAAGGGATCTAGGGCAGATCCAACATCTGTATTTTATACATAATTACGGTTGCTTTCAAATTTGAGTTGAAGACAATTTTTTAGGGCAGTTACTTGGAAAAGAAGATGGTGTCTGGTGTTTAGGCAGAAGATAGGCTTGATGGGGTTTCAAACTTAAACTCTTGGAAGTTTAGAGTACTCAATATCTTAGGAGAGAATGATCTTCTATAATTCGTAGAAGTTGACATACCTGAGCCATCAGATGACTTTGAAAAAATCTAGTGGAAGAAAAATAATACGAAGGCTAGAAAGATCATGATAGACTCCGTAAAGGACCACCTAGTACCAATCATCTCCAAGATGAAGACAGCTAAAGAAATGTTTGATGTACTAAAAGGTCTATATGAGATCAACAATATCAGTAGAGCCCTCACTCTGAGACAACAAATTCATCATGTAAAGATGACTAGAGGGGAGCCAGTTATTTCATTCTTTATGAAGATCTTTGATCTGAGAGATCAGTTGAGCACTATTGGGGATTCAGTTGCAGATAGAGATCTTGTTATATTGGTTCTAAATGGTCTTCTCCAGTCTTGGGAACCCTTCATTCAGAGCATCAATGGGAGATCCAAGTTGCCCAAGTTTGATCGCCTACGTGTTGACTGTATTCAGGAAGAAACCAGATTGGAAGCGAGAGGAAATGGGCGAAACTCCCATAATGAAGAAAGTCAAGTACTCGTTGCAAATGCTACTAGAAAAAGAGGCACCTTCAAGAGAAATCAAGATAGAAAAACAGATTCTATTCCATAATTGAAAAAGAAGGATCTTTCTCATATTCAATGTTACAAGCATGACAAGTATGGACACTATGCTCGGGACTGTAAATTAAAGTTAACGCAACATGTTTCTACTGCAGAAATTGACATAGAGACATCTTAGAAGGAGTCAAGTCATTCTAAAGTCGATTAAGAAGGATTCCTATTCATCTCTGCTCTTTCAAGTAATGTACAAACTGACAGTAATACTTGGCTGATAGATAGTGGTGCTTCATGTCACATTACAGGCTACAGAGAGCATCTTATAGACTTAGTAGAGAAAGAGTCTAATTTACAGGTTATAATTGGAGATGATGCTAGTTATGCCGTAAAGGGAGCTAGGGCCGCTTCCTTCCAGCTAGACTCGGGTATCCCTCTTCAATTGAGTGATGTATTGTTCATACCTGGGATCAAAAGGAACCTTGTCTCCATTTCAGCCTTGGAGGACAAAGGGTACAAGGTTGTCTTCTCTGAAGGAAAGGTTCTTGCATGGCCGAAGAACTCCAGCATAAATTCAGCTTGTGTGATTGGTATTCGTCAGGATAGCCTATACAGATTGTCATTACGACTAGTTACTTTGAAGAGGAGGAAACCTTTAGGAGATCTAAAGGATACTTCATGGAGTTGGAAATGACATTCAGAGGGAGTCTGACAAACCAACAGAGGCTACAAAGGATGTGGAAAATGACGCGAAAGCCCTTATAGTGTATATTTCTCTGAGACGGAGAAATATGAGGTGAAAGCCCTTGTAGCGTATATTTCTCAGAGACGGAGAAATATGAGCTGAAAGCCCTTGCAGTGTATGTTTCTCTGAGACGAAGAAATAGTTGTACAAATCACATCTCTGAGACTGAGTTGTGCTTCCCACAATTGGGTGTAGCCATTGTGGATGTCATGTTGAGAGAATCCATGACAAGACATGATACCCTTGAGTGGGGCTCAAGGAAGACTTTGCAATACCTCCCTATCTAAGAGGGAGTGTTGATGTTTTGGTAGCTTCGGGAGGTATAATCCCTAAAAGAACTCATTGAAGGCAAGTCGGCTAGATCATACCTAAAAGAACTCATTGAAGGCAAGTTGGCCAGATCATAAACATATATTCTCTAAACATTTGTCCACCTTTGCTGGGTCGGCCCAAGTGGGGTATGACACCTAGTCTTGTATATATATAGGAGAGAGATTCTCCTCATTTACAACATTCACATTCAGATTCAAATAAGTAGAAGTTTGCCTAGCAAGCAGAAGTTCACCAATAAGAAGGAGATTGCTAATCAAAAGTAGTTTATTATTCTGCTTAGAAATTTGCACTACTTATAGTGTTGTTTTATACTGGTGTATTCTACCTTTTATTGGCTCTCAAGTGCAACTTTTGCACTATTGTATCTGAACTTTTATTAGCAAAGTATTGCTGGGTTTTTCTCCCTTGAGTAGAAGGGTTTTCCCAGGATAAATTTCTCTGTGTTCATTGGCTTGTGTTTATTTTCTCGCTTACTGTCATATCTGATCAAATTTTTTTTTTAACATTTTTAACATCATGAATGTACTTTGCACGCACGCACGCGTGCACACACACACACAAACTCATGAAACTTATGATGTACGTATGTGTGTGTGTGTGTATGTATTTATATTTATTTTGTGTACATGTGTGTGTGCGTGCGTGTGTGTTCATGTGTCAGCAACATAGGAGAAATATGTGTATGTGTGTATGTGCGCGCGCGCAAAGGAGCAGCAATATAGGAGAAATATGTCTCAAACTTTAACACATATCCGACAGCGCCAACAAAATTCCTAGTCTTCCAAATAGATGTGGGCTTTGGCCAATTCACAATGACCTCAACCTTTTTAGAATCAATCTTGATTTTACCATTTCCCACTACATGTCCATGATAGAAAAACATACTTTTTACCTTTCAAAAGTAACTTCTTCTCCTTAAGGTTTAAATGCTTGTACTTGCCTAAGATGAGAAACACATTCTTCATATGTTCTACTAAAAATCAAGATATTATCCAAATATATGACCATGCAAAAATCTAAGAGTGGTCCAAGTACCTCTTTCATCAAGCACATAAAGGTAGTTGGATCATTGCACAGTCCAAATGGTAGGAATAAGCCACTTGCACAATCCTTGTTTAGTTTTGAATGCTGTTTTCCACACGTCTTCATTTTTTATTCAAACTTGATAATACCTTGATTTTAGGTCAAGCTTTGTAGTCTACTTGGCATGCTGAAGTTGATCGAAGAGATCATCAATAAAGGGCAGTAGGTACTTATATTTTATTTTAATTTTGTTCAACACCCTATAATCAACACTCATTCACCAAGTCCCATCTGTTTTTGGCACAACTACAATAGGAGAACCACAAGGCAAAGTAAAAGATTTGATAATAACCCTCTACATGAAATGTTCCCCTTAATTTTTTCCCTTGTTTTTTAGTTCACTTCAATGCAATCATGCACCCGTTAAGAATTAGCTCCAAATCAAAACACTGTTGAAACAACTCTAACCAAGAATGCGCCCTAAAACCACTTAAGGAGGAGGGACGAGCATATGGTCAGAGGATCCCTAGGATCTAATAACTTGATAGCAATTGAAAGAGGGAGCTAAACTCGACAACAAGAATGTGCACGCAAGATCCTTTTGCAAGGCGAGGTGCTAACATATGGTGGAGTGATAGATATTAAACTGAAATAAAACTTCTTTTGCTGATGCAGGCATCCACAAGCGGTGGGAATACTCCACTTATTCAGTGGGTGTGATTATTACAATTATTTGAAGGCGGCAAGCCAACCAATTAACCTCACTTCCACTTAAACTGTGGGGGGTATACAATCCACACAACCACTTATTTTTTCGTGGGGAGAATACAACAAAATAAATTGTAGCAAAGTAAACTATTGCTGTTAGTACTACTAATCAGCTTACAAACAATTGTCAAACAGCTGCAATATGTCAAAGATAAGCTCTTAAAATAAGCAATGGTTAGAGTATCACTTCCTCTAACATTTACAACTAGAATAGATGAAGAATTGAAGCTCAGAACAACATGATAATAAAACTTAACTAATCTGATCAGAAACAGAAGGTACAGAAAATCAAACTAGCAAGTTACGAATTCACCAAAATTGATGTATCTTTCCCGAATCAACTCGGAAAGCTCCCAAACCACAACCAAAGGACAACTAGGAGATATGCGCCCAATCTTCAAGGAGAGAACGAGCCAATTACAGCAGCAACAGGTGGCATGTTTTCCAATGCAAGCATAGTGAGATGGTACGGTCTGCCAAGAGGGTTGACCTTCTCTTAAAAAAACAATACTCAACCAAAAAATCCAAAACTTCCCAAAAAGGGGCGCCTTTCATAGTAGAACAGCATGGACAAACACTCAGAATGAAATAAAATTCTGTGATGAAACTATGAGCAGAAAATAGCTTCAGCCATGGCAAATCAGCAACTCAAAAAACAGGCTTTACATCAACAACCTGTTTAATATCATCAATTTGAAGCTCCATTTGCACTCCAGGATGAAGTACAATCACAATGATCCACCTAGGAAGCCATAGTTTCAGGCCCGAAGGATGGATTGAAATTCGCTAAGCTTCCCTTTAGCTATGTTCTAGATTCAAACCAGCAACATAACTTTACTTTCAATTTTCCAAGATAATCAACTCTCCACAAAGCATCAATATATAAGTTTTAGTTGGGCAAATGAATCAACTGTAACTCCCACAAAGAAAAATCTTCAATTCCTTCATGGGACGCCAAACATCACAAAATGCACTTTTAAATATTTAATATTTAAACTCTTCATTCTCCTCTCCAAATCGTCCCACTTTAAAAAGAAATAAAACATTTAATAAAATATTAAATGTATCCACTTTATGGCCCCAACTTAAAAACAACTTGAAGTCATTAAGCTAGGCGTGGGGTACAACTTCAAAACACAATTTTAACTAAGTATGGAACTTAGTCCAAGGAAGTAACAGAGAGCAATGCTCAAGCTGCAACTGATTATTGCTAAAAATAGCAAACTGACATTAGTCAAGCTGAACCAAGCTGATAAAGATGCCACTGCCACAAATGAACTTACTAAAAATAGCAAATGCCAAAAATAGTAAGTTCACTGCAAACACCACAAAAAGCCAAACTGAACAACCACACTGAATTGCAAAAGGCTGAACTGTTGCTAGAATGATACTGCTATAAATTGACTTACCAAAAATAGCAACTGCTATAAATAGTAAGTTTGCGAAACATCAATTGAACACCAACTGAGCAGTAAACAAGACTTACTATAAATAGTAAGTGTTCCCAAACACCTTCTGAGAGCAAATCGGGAAGCCAACATGACTTACTATAAATAGTAAGTGTCTGGAAAAGTTATCAGATGGAGATGCATGTTACACCATTTTGAAGCTCTCTGAAAACCCAAAAAACTCCCAGAAACACACTTCCAAACTCCTGCATGCAAGCCATAAAATAGGAAACCCTAATTTTTCATTCTGCTTAGCCTACGAGTTTCTAAAAATAGGCTAAAACCTCAAGAAGAGTGTAGGGCTAAATTGGGGACATTACACTACAACACTTTGACAATATAGCCAAATATTTGGAAGTGGGCAATTGGGAAACAATTGTATCTCATGATCAAAGTTCTCTTTGGAGGCAGCCCTTTAGATCCAGGAAACAATTTTGGAAAATGATTAACCAATGGAGTTACGTCTTGCTGCACTTGATGAGTGTGCCGCCGATGCATTGTTCTTATCTCTACTCCTTTGTGCTCTGCTTTTCCATGTAGCAACAAAAGAGCAAATTTCCTATTTGCATTGATAAGCCTCTTGGCTTGGGAAGTGCTAACCAAGGAGATCTTGGACTTTCCAACGTATAAGTTCAAAGTGAAGTCTTCCCCATTCAAATGGAGTCTATACTGAAATTTGCATCCACTTCTTGTTTCAGCCATTCTAAGGAATACGGATGAGGATGTTCTAGGGTCTTCAACCCAAGCTCACCAATTAGCTTTTGAGGGATTAGGTTTGCTTGTGAACATGTATTAAACAAATCATCAATTTTATCTCCCTTGGCTTGAATCTTGATATGGAAGAATTTAGTGAGTTTTTCATCTTGAGTTCCATCACCCACTACAAATGCTCCCATACAAACAATGGCACAAGACAATCTTTCATCCACCTTAGAGCTGCAATCAATCTCATTGCCTTTGTTCACATAAGTGACATTCTTGTCACTTTTCTTCTTCTTCTTCTATGAAGTTGCCAATTCATCAACTTCCAACATTTTTCCTCTAAATGCCCATCCTTGTCTGTAATGTCCCCATTTTGAGCAAAATTGATTTGTGAGCATTTAAATTAGTTTTTGAGTTTCCTTGTAAGCTTCTTAGTGAGTTGGAGAGAACTCCAAACTTATTGGAATGCTCTAGGTTGGTTAGCAATGACTTTGGTTCTTGGAAATGAGCGTAGTAGGCAATATTGATTAGTATGACACTTTCAAAAGTGAAATCCAACTTTTGGTGGTTTCTCCAAACTTCTTGAAGAGATCATCTATTTTTAGTCACCTGGTTGGCTCCAATCATCATTTGAAGTCTTTAGAATCATGTTGGTTTGATCACAGTTTGATTCCAAGTAATTTTAGTGCTTTCCACAACTTGGGTGCATTATTGAGTTATTAATTAATAGTTCAGTAATGTTGTTCAATGTTGAGAAATGATAAAAGGACAAATTAGTGTAATAGCTTGTTGGAAATGTGATTAAGTGTTTTAAAAGTTGGACGCCTAGATAAGGGTGGCCTTTGCACATGAAATATTATTATTATTTCAAAAAGGTCTTTGTGAGGGAAATAAAATGAATTATTATAATTTTTAAATTGTATAATTCCCTCCAAAAAGCTATATAAGGAGGTGTTGGGGCTCATTTTGAAGGTAACTTTCTGAATGAGATTGATATGCTATTGGAATGAACCTTGAGTTCTTCCATTGAGGATGAAAACCCTCTCAAGATTTCTAGTTTCGGATTTGAAAGATAATCACTAGCTAGATTGGACCGATTTCATTTCAAAGATCACCATTGTGCTTCAACAGAGCTTTCAGTTTTGGTTTTAATCATGGAGGTATTCAGTGTCTTCTAGTTGCAGAATTTTGGTGTGATTGATGATCTTTTGTAGAGTTTGCTGAAGATTCTTGGAATTTTCTAAGTGCTGGCTGTATCAATCCTTCATTGCTAACCGTACAGCTGCCTGAGAGGTTGTGTGGGGTTCGCTAGGCTAAGTGCCTCAGTTTTCAGCCCTTTATCATTCCAAATGTTGGTGCCCAGGGTTTAGGAATGTATATATAGTTTCATTTTGATGAACTTTTGGATGTACAGTGAGTTATGAGGGTTTCAAGTGGGGTTGTACCTATTGTACTTGCTGATTCAGATTTGTATCAGTCTGAAATTCACTTCCAGATTTTGAATATCTCTGTTACAAGGTGATTTTGTGTGGTTTGAGAGCTGTTTGGGTGAAGATACATTAGTTTTTTACCTTGTTGAAGAGTTGGAGGTGATTTGGTGAGTTCATTGGATCATTAGTTGCTATCTAGACCTGTTGCAGCGTTATTTGCAGTGTGTTGGAGACCTGTACTAGTGAGATAGCTATCAATCATTGAGGTATATTAGTGTTATTTCCTAGCTGGGTGGTTATTTCATGATTTGGGGTACCTTTTGGGGTGTTTTCAACTTATATTCTCATATCAACACCTGTATCAGAATTGTAATCTTTATCAGTAGACTATTACAAAAGTTATCAAGTGTTAATGATGTCTATGGGCTAATCTTGTAACCCTTCAGAAGGTTATACCGCCGAAATTTATCTTTCTAAGCATTAACATTGTAACACTGGATGTTATTACCGCTATTGAGTGGATTTTGTTTATTGTTGATAGTTACCCCACTGGAAAAGTGGTTTAACTGTAATTATTGACTACTAAATAAGTGGGTGAGTTGCTTATGCATAGTTCACTCTCACCACTGAATAAGTGGAAAAGTTCTCATTTTGTTTGTACTCGCTCACCACTGGAAAGTGGAAGAAGCTTGATTTCACATTTCCATCATTATATAAACATTCCCACTGAATAAGAGAATGCTTACTTTGAGCCGCTATATTTCAATGAATTTGTAATCCTGAACACAATATGCTCTCACCTTTCCCTTATGGGGAACTGAGTGATCAGAAGTGTGAAGGAAGCTAATTACATCTCATTTCCAGTTTGCAATAATTAAAAAAAAAAAAATCTGTGGTGGTTATTACATTGTCACAATGTGAACAATGGAATTTCTGTTTGCCTTTCCCTCTGTCTTTGGTATTGAATGTGTTAGTAGCATTTTTCTTATTTTTACCTTTGTTCTTGCCTTTATTCTATTTCTCACCTTGCTACTTTTGCTTGTAAAAAGATTTTCTCCTCTTTTTTTGCTCTAGGTGATGTGATTGTGCACATGCCTCATCAATGTCTTGGGGTTTAGGCATTAGGACAGTTCTTTTTAGGTGTCCAAACAACCCACCTATGTACTTCATCGGGACCGTTTGGTCAATGGTATTGTCCCCAACTATACCACTTACATCCTAAACTCACTGGTGTATTCTTGAACACTTTCTCCTTGTCTTTGCCTGAAGTATCGCCACTGCATAATCCTTTCTTCTTTATGGCAAATTGGATAAAACTGCATCTGGAATAGCCCTATAAAATCCTCCCACTTGGTGATTGGTGGTACCTTTTGGTGTTCCAAAAATGAGTATAGATTTCATACCATGTGAAAGTATGCCCAAATAGCTTAAGTCTTGTGAATGCAGTTTGCTTATGTAGAGACAACTTATGGAGACTAAAATACACTTCCAGTTGTGAAATCCCCTAAGCCAACTTCTTAGCACTTATATCACCATCAAAAGATCGTTAATCGATCTTGGCTTCAGCTTTGAATAATCTTCCATTAGATGTTTCACCTTGCTCATACTTGGTTTTCAGGTTCTCTTTTTTCCTTATTTTTTTCAGGTTCTCTGTTAATGTAAGCATGATGCGCTCAAACCTATCAATCTTTCCCAGTGTGTCAAAGATCCTTGCAACATCATCCTCTAACCTCTTAAACTGAGCTTCTCCACCATCCTCTTCTCTTTCTATTGATGTAACTGCTCTTGTCCACTCTCTAGTTCCGATTTTAAGCTCAAAAGGGACTAACTTGTCACTTCAACTTGATCTTGTTGGTGTTATAACCTGTAAAACATTTGCAAAGTCCTCTACAACCTTGCTTTGATGCCACTTGGTCTTTAAAGTGATGGAGATACTCTCCATCACTCATCAACTTACAGATTATTTTTTGTCAACCCTCAAATACCTTACCAAACACTGTTTATCCATTCTAAAGGACACAAACAATTTATCGTATTCATTTCCATTGCCAAGAATAAGATGCAACATAAAACAAAAGTAAATCATGTAAGAGAGGCCTCTGTATAGATCGAGAAAACAAAATTAAAAAACAGCTTGGAGAAATCGTGAAAGAGAAAATGCTCTAGCAAGAATGAGCATTTTTCTCCTCATTCCACTATCCAGGATCCCATACAGGTGTTTACAAAACCTCTAGGGTGAAATAGAGCCTTGACAATGTTTAAAAACTAAGTTACCGGTTCGGTTTTGGGTTCGGGTTCGGGTTCGAGAACCCGGTTCGCCGGTTCGGGATTTTTTTTTTTTGATTTGGGTTCGTTTTGGGTTCGGTAATACAAAAACATATAAAAATCAGAAATATATACAGATTTGCAGCAGTAATTAAGTTCAGAATACACCACCATATTAATAGTTAAATAACATAGCAAAAATGAAAAATACACCACCATTTTATACTCAAATCATCAAAGTTCAAACATAAAAATGTAAAGTGTTTACAATCAGCCATTAATAATTAATAATTATTGATCATTGATCAATCTGAGTCATATGGGTCATCAAAAAAAGCAGCATCATCATCATCATTAGATGCTACATTATGTGTAGAACCACAAATAGCATTAGTTGCACTCGCACAAGCACTGCCACTAGCACTAACACTACCACTCTCATGCTCAGCGGTTGCTTCAGGCTCATAGTCATCATCAATATCAAGTGCAGCTAAGTGACTTGTGGAAGCATCCAAGTCAAGCTGCTCTGGCTCAATATCCCACCTCCTTGTGTCTCCTTCTTTGTAGGAAACTTGCTTGTGTGTAAGGAGGCGCAAGTTTGAATGCACATACACCAAGTCCTCTGCCTTTTTCGAATGTAGCCTATTGCGTTTTATTGAGTGGATGAAGGAGTATGTGCTCCAATTCCTCTCAGAAGAAGATGAACTAGCAACCTATTAAGACCAAATTAAATAGTTAGGAGTTACAAAATTTAAGTTGATTTAACTAAACAAAAATATTAATTAATAATTTAATATAAATATAAATTTAAAATTAAAATTAAAATTACAAAATATAAAACTTACTTGGGATAAAATTTTTATTGCAATAGGTTGGAGGTGCCTGTATTCTTGCCCATGGAAGTACCACCAACTATGAGCATCCACCCTAACCTTGTCTCGAACAGCATCAAGATTATGATCAACAGTACCAGAGCATGCAAAAGCCATGAACTCAGCCCTCACTCGATCACGTTGGTCACGATCAGTGAAGAGTCTACGAATTGCTGCCTTGTACCCTTGACCCACTTCAACATCCCTATATGGAGCAACTCTTGCTGAAGCAGAAAGTATCTCTGGACTATAATATTTGGGACTCAATGCAAAAGCAAGAAGATGCAACGGAGTGGTCATTTTGTTCCATCTATCAACAATGATTTCTTGTAGCTCTTTGAAGAACTTTTCTTCGGGATCTTCCTCTTTTGCATTGATGATGATTTTCATCTTCTCAATCATTGAGTCGATACCATCATATACTTCACCCAAACAAGGTCTATCCATGTCAGTGTAATGGATCATGCTCAATATGGGCTCAGTGAAACTGACAAGATACTCAACAAGGTCCCACCAACTATCATCTAGGATCCTTTGCTTGATCCTATTTGCCCTTTCACTGGTAGATTGCCTCCATATGGCCCAATTAGGGCTGATTACCATTGCAGAGAGTGCCTCATGAACCTTTATAAGGCGTCTCAACACAATTGTGTTGGAGGCAAAACGAGTCTCGGCAACCTGTTTGAAAATCAAAATTAAAACTAAAATATAATTTAAATTTACAAAATCAAAATTTAAAATTAACAAAAAATTAAAAAATTAAAAAAATTAAAAATATTGAGAATTAACTTACCTTCAACAACTCCAATTTTGAGAATTGTCTAAATATTCCTTGTGTCATATGGTGGTTGGTGACAAACATTTGAATGTCTTCGCCCTCAGCATACACCTGTTTGATCCATTCAATTTTGGATCCAATTTTTTGTAGCATTAGATTAAGGGAGTGGACAGCACAAGGTGTCCAAAAAATGTGTGGATACTTCTCCTCAACCAATAACCCAGCAGCCCTACAATTTTTGGCATTATCAGTTACAACTTGCACAACATTTTTATGGCCCACTTCTTCAATAGCTTGGCAAATGATGTTAGCAATAAATGGACCATCCTTCACCTGTCCTTCACAATCCACTGCTCTCAAAAACATTGCCCCTTTAGGGGACACAGCAATAACATTGATCAATGGGCGATTTTTTGCATCTTTCCATCCATCAGAAACGATGGTCACCCCTGTTTCGATCCACGAATCCCTTATGGGCTTCAAAGAGTCTGCTACATGTTTCACCTCTTTCTCCAATAAGGTGCAACGAACCTTCTCAAAACCTGGGCCCTTATACCCCTTTGGAGCCTCATTAATAGATTTCACCATTTTTTGCCAATATGGTGAACGAACAACATTGAATGCCAATCCATTGGCATAGACACATCTTGCTATGTCTTGATCAGCAATCTCTCTTGCCTCATTCTGAAATGAAGCTTCCAACGGTCCCTTAGATCTTTTATTTGAAGAGGGCGTGGTTTGCTCTTGAGGGATGTCCATAAATGGATGGCTTCCTGTAGGTGGAAAATAAGAAGGCGGTGTAGGGGGTTTCATGAAACGAGATCCTTTCTTCAAAGGATGGCTTGTTTTACCACTGGCTGCTCTTTGGTCTGCCTTTTCTTGCTCAGCAATATATTTCAACACTATATTATCTGGAATGCCTTTCTCATCTTCACCTGGACAATTTTTTATGCCTGTTTCAGAGATCCCACACAAGTGCCCTTTCACTCGACTGTATGAGCTTGAATACTGAACATGGCAATGACTACAAATCCAAACATATCCTCCACCACCTGGAAGTTGTTGAACCATTTCTACATATTTCCAAAGGGGAGAGTTTGGGTTTGTTTTGAAACGAGATTGGCTTGAGCCTGAGGAGGTACCGGTTGCCATTGTAATATGGAATACCTAAGGCACAACATATTGAAATTTTGGTATTGATTGATTGAATTTGAAACTAACAGACTTAATTAATTTCAAAAAATGAAAAAATTGAACATGTGTTATAGACATTTAGAGGAATGAAAAGTAAAACAAAACTAAAACTAAAAAACAAAACAAAAGAGTTGAAGTACATTTGTTTAAAAAAAATGTAAAAAAAAAAATCAAAAAACTTCAAAAAACCTACCTCTTTTGAAGAAATCTTGCTCAATGATCTTCTTGGCAACGAATAGGCACTTGCAAGTGCTTAGGAATAGCACAACAACCAACTTCGAACAATCTACAATCAACCTTCAAGTCTATTCAAGCTTGTGCAAGCAAAAGAGAAAGTTCAGCAATGGAGGCAAAAAATCCTTTTTTTTCATTCACAAATTGGTAAATGACTATCACTTTACCTATTTCATGTTTTAGAGGCACATATTAGGGTTGGAAAGAATAAAAAAATATTTAAAAGTCAACAAAGACTTAAAAAATTATAAAAAAAAGTCAAATTCGTGCTTTGAAGTCCGCCTGGGCACGAAATTCTACCCAGGTTCGAAAAATTCGAACCCTGGTCGGACCCACAGTCCGGGTTCCGAACCCGGTTCGAACCCACAGTGCATTTTTCCGGACCCTGGGCGAATTAGGGCGAACTGGACCCGAATTTCGAACCCGGATCGAACCCGGGCCCCCCAGGGCCGAACCCGGTAACTTAGTTTAAAAACAACTAAACACCTACAACATGAATTTGCACCTTATAAATCCATATTCTTATGCTTACATCAAATTCCCTTCATATACCACTCTTTGTCTGCATAATGATGAATTTGTTGCTTTTGCTAGCAAGTTATTTCAAAAATGTTGTGGTTGAGACGAATTCGTCACTTTTGACAAGAGATGAATCACGACTGCCATGGTTGAGACAATTTCACTGCATGTGGAAACTGTTGATTTCATCAAACTTGATTTTGTACTTCATTCTGTGAACTGTGCCCCTGTTCCAAGACATTTCTGCAATGCTCTAGATCATTACAAACATACCTCTTGCAAAAGTACAATCTTTTTAAGTTTTTTATGACAAACAGTCAAACTCGTGTCTCCAAGGCTTCTGGATTTCTTCTCAGTTGAAAGTGGCAACTGTCTCTATGATCCAGCAATTTAACCCTATTTTCGGATCACTAAATAAAACAGAAAAAGTTGTCTTAAAGACCCGAATTGTGGAGATCTTTTGAGGTCACAAGTTTTATGTCTTCTAGGGTGAGAGCATGTGTTTTTGTATAGGGATATTTTGAAGATTTTTGTTTTATTTTATGGTTTGTTGGTGCAAAAGTTTGTGTCATTAATTCTAGTTTGATTGCCAAAGATCAGGGTTTGATCAAGTTGCCAAGTTCAATTGTGATTATAAGTTCATCTATATGAGTTTCGTGGACTATCTATAAAGTTGGGTAATTTCACATCATATTGTTATTGTTGGGAATCTTGGGATTATTTAAAGATTTTGTTTGTTTGTATTGATTGTATTGCTGTTTAAAATGATGTGTTGTTGATTCTAGCTTGATTTCTAAATTGATGGCATTGGATAAGATGTTGAGTCCAATCATGATTATAGTTTCACAATTGTGAATTTAACAGATCATCTTTGAAGTTAGAGCATTGTGTAATATATTGGTAGTATTAGTCATTCAATAAATGGGTTGCATATTATTTCCGATACTTACTGTTTTGTGCAAGTATTTTTCATTCACTAAATGTCTCTACAGTTTTATTTTGGTATGAAAATCTACAATTCATTTTGGTTTTTTTGGTCCCTGGTAACTACAGATTTGGTAGTGGTTGTCTGTATTGTAGTTTGTAAGCTAGTATTCCATTCTATTGCTATATTGCTTAGGTGTAAGACAGTTATTTGTGCTTCATCATTCTCATTTACTTAGCATAATTTGGGAGTTTTGACAATCTCAACAAAGCTTGTTATGATACACTATCATCTTGATCGTACTTCATCATTCTCATTTGGCTTTGACTTGTTTTTTCTGTCTCTTGGGTGGTGGTTGGCATGATGTTGAATGCTTCAGCTTGCATAATTTGCATCACTTGGTTGAACATTTCTTAATCTGGTTGGTGTTAGTTGTCCTCTGCTGTGGTACTGGATGTGTCCTAAGGAAAGGGGTAGTACAATTGTTGCAAATTAGCTACCCTTTGATATCCGCACCTAACATTTCTTTGCCAGTTAGTATATTTGTTCATTTTGTTGCTCATTAATGAGTGCAAATGTAAACGGATTTGCTTCAAGGAGAGATTATAGAGTTATCTACCAGACAGACAAGGACTTATGGGATACAACAATATTAATCCATCTGTAGACAGGTGTTCTTTGATAGTCGTAGCCATCCTTTCGTTCGGACTTTAGGACTATATCATGTAACTGCATTTTATATGGGAAAGGGTATTGCCTCATTGTTGGCTACTTACAGATGCAGGGGTAATATTCCAGAGATAGATTTACTAGACATGAGGATTACTAGAGACAGGAGCAGATGATGTCTCAGTGGCAGATTTACTAAAGAGCTAGGAGATAAAAGGATGATAGCCCACCAGCAGATGTACTAGAAATTTTGAGGGTGAAGAGCTAAATCCCTCTGGAAAATTTATAACATACAAAAGGAAAAATATTGAACCAATGGCAGATTTACCCCATACTTGGGGAGAAAATCCCACCCCTTGATTTTCTACAAATCTGAAGAAGAGATTACATTCCTGCAGCCAGTTTACCACAAAACCAGGTACAAAGATATAACTATAGATCCAGCAGAGAAGACACAATGGTGGCAATAAGAACTCAATAAGAAAATAAGAGCATTTCTCTTTAGTCTATAGT
This sequence comes from Sequoiadendron giganteum, assembly GCA_007115665.2. Taxonomy (NCBI): domain Eukaryota; kingdom Viridiplantae; phylum Streptophyta; class Pinopsida; order Cupressales; family Cupressaceae; genus Sequoiadendron; species Sequoiadendron giganteum. Next base: position 540,402,137 of record CM021101.1, read on the forward strand.
CACTATCTGAAATATCATAACTTAATTTTGAACTGATGAGTTTCGGGGCTCAAATGCAACTACATGCTGCTTGCACTTTTCCAGGTTACTAGTCTGGCCACTGGAGACACTCGCCGAGTTATTAATACAGTTCACAATCTCTTGTAGGTGGATATGCACTAGTCTATTGCAAGCAATCCCAATGATCCGGTGGATGCTCACATTACAGGGGGAAATCACCCTAGCTTTGTGAATATTAAAGGCCAATAGTTTCTCGCCTCTGCATACCCATCAAAGATTCAGAAAATAGTAAATACTCCAAACTGGCTGAATATGCGTCCTTTATTATTAGGCATTCATGAACTGACATAAATATTAGAATGCTTTAATTCCTAGCAGGTTGGTAAGGAGCATCCAAGTTGGCTGGCCACTGACCTATAAATTATTAAAAAAGTATTATTATTTGTCTTATGATGTAAAGATAAGTTAATGATAATGTATTAAATTATGTGAGTTGGGTATGTGATTATGCCATGGAATAAAGGGTTCTTCTGAGTTCTTGCTCAAGCTTTTTGGTTTATACCCAGGAAGATGCTGTTGATAGCCTAAGTATCCAGAATATTTATTCTGTTTCTGGCAGAAACATTGTTCCTTAGTTGCATATTGTTTACAGGCCTCATGCATGCTTTGGTGAACTTCGCTGAAAAAATAATATAGAGTTTTTCACTTCCAACTTTAACTTTTAATTTGTTGTCCTATCGTGAAAGAAACATGAAAATTTACTGGCACTAATCTCTGCCTCTATTTTTTCAGCTTCTTTCTGGATTATATGTGAAAACTCTTGAAACGCATTCCATTGTTTCTGTGAAGGGAATTTCTCACTTCAGCTTGCTCTTTTAGTACATGGGATGAAATAAATTTTATTTATGCCGGATATCATTACAATTATGATTATTTGGAGTTCTCATTGATCTTCCTGGCTCCGGATATCATTACGAATATGATTATTTAGAGTTCTCATTGATCTTCCTGGCTCACTTTGACCTTATGTTGTGTTTTTTGATAGGATAATCAACTGCGAACTGTTCAAGAGTGCAACAAATCTAGTGAAAAACTGTCCGAGCATAAGAAGAATGAGAAAGAAGCTGTGAAACAAGGGAAACGACCGTTCTACCTTAAAAAATGTTTGTCTAATGACTCAACCTTATGTTGTTTAGAGGTTGCTTTTCTTAAAGATGATGTGATTGGTCTGACCAATGTATCTATATTGCAGCTGAGGCGCGGAAGCAGCAACTCATAGAAAAGTACAAGTCTCTTAAGGTTCGTAACTTCTTATTAGTATGAGCAAGAATGACATCTGTGTTAGAATTATTTTAATTGCCGACTTGTTTGGGATTGAGGGGTTCTTTTTAATGATTGAGTTTTACTATCTGCAGGCTAGTGGCAAACTTGAAGCTTTTCTTGCGAAGAGAAGACAGAAAAATGCAGCTAAAGACCATCGCTATGTGCCATATCGAAGGCCGGACACTACGCATTAGTTTGGTGGTTTATTTTTTATTTGGATGAGCATGGTGCTAATCTCCTATATAGAAGTTTTGTTCTGTTTATGATTTTATTTCAGAATTTTGTTGAATACATTATCGGATTTCTAATGTTTTAAGTGGTACAGAAACGATGTATTGTTTCACATATGTTCAATTTAATGTTCCTTTATCGGCCCAATAATCTATAAAGGCAGCTTGTGTGTATTGTAGATAGATGGATAAAAATGCACGCGATTCATTACATTTATCTATACTAATTGACATTTATGGACATGTTTGTGTTGGCTGTCAATTTCTTGAGAGACGACTTTAGGGATTTTGTACTGTACTTTCTTGTTATTGAAAGGCATTGTAGAATGTTTTCTTTGTGGCATCTGTATGTGTATTTCCCTCACAACTCTAGAACATAAGGCACTTTGCAAATTATTATTGTTTGTAATAGATTATCTTATTTCTAAGGTCGGTAATTTCAATGAGAAAGACATCTTTATAAGAAAATGAAGAGGTCCGTTGCAAGATATATGCAGTACTTTAAAGAAGGATAAAAATCCTTTATGGCTAGAAAAAGCTGGCTTTCTGGTTTTCTGCGAATTGAAATGTTCTGCTATGCAGTTATGCCTATGTTAATACTAAGTTGAAAAATAAATGAGAATATACTGAAGAACGGAGTAATATAAAAAGCCATGATATAACTATCAATAAAAGTGGATGCAAAAGAAAAGTAATTGTCAAATATGAGAAAAGAGGAGTTTTGCCTATACTGCACAATGAAATGATAATCCTGTGCGATTTTGGTATTTGATGATTACTAGAATAGAAAGAAATTGATTATGGTATCAACGAAATGAAGAGGCACTCAATAATTTGAGTGAAACTGAAATTATAAGTAATAATGTAAAGAAACACCCAGATATCGTGGAGAAATGTCCATAGATTAGCAACTTTTGAATGGTGACTTAAGCTGACATTATAAGTAATAATGCAAAGAAACATCCAGATACCGTGGAGAAATGTTTATAGATTAGAAACTTTTGAAATGTGATTTAAGATGAAATTATAAGTAATAATGCAAAGAAACATCCAAATATCATGGAGAAATGTTTATAGATTAGCAACTTTTGAATGGTGACTTGAGAAATGTAAACCTAACAAGTAAACAAGCGGTGACAATGAGTCAACATTGTTAGTGTTTTGATTTGTACCTTCAGTACAATATAAAATGAAGAGTTGTGTAATGTAGAACCTTTTTTGAATTTGTAAATGAAATTTATTTTTGAAGAGAAAAATAAAAAGATTTTTTGCATGGAAAATTACAATAATACTTATAGAACTGGCAAGATATCTTTTAACATGCAAAATAAACAAACTAAAAGTAAACTCGGCTTATAAGGTTAATCAACAGTTACACACAAAGTAATTTTTTTTGGGACTTATTATTCTAGTGCAGAAAATCAAATATAGAGAAAGTGAAAGACATTCACTTCTAGCTAAAATTAGAGACTAGGAGAAATGAGTAACACTTGAATTGGATTTAGGACAATACACAAATCAACAAAGTGAAAAGTTTTAATGTAGAAAATCAAATATAGAAAAAGTGAAGATATTCACTTCTAGCTAAAATTAGAGATTAGGAGAAATGAGTAATACTTGAATTGGATTTCAGATGATATATACAAATCAACAAATTGAATAAGTTCTAATGCATAAAATTAAATATAGAGAAAGTGAAGACATTCACTTCTAGCTAAAATTAGAGACTAAGAGAAATGAGTAACACTTGGATTGGATTTAGGACAATGCACACAAATCAACAAATTGAATAAGTTCTAATGTAGAAAACCAAATATAGAAGAAGTGAAAGCATTCACTTCTAGCTAAAATTAGAGACTAGGAGAAATGAATTGGATTTAGGACATCATACACAAATCAATAAACTGAATAAGATCATTGTATGCAAAGCTACAATTATCTTAGTGAAAGATAACAATGGATGAGAAATCACAAAACAATAATCTTAGTAGCAAGTAGGCACAAATTTACTATTGGGAATGAGGAAATTATATTTTATAATTTTTTAATGAGGGCTTGTGTTTGATTTATTCAAGATACATAGAAAGATTGTTTTAAATGCAAAAGATAATTTTGTTGCACAAAAATCAAATTTAAAATACAATTTGATTCGAATTACAAATTCAATACCTATATCACAATTATGAAGATGCTTACACTTAATAGACCTAGAAAACACCTAAAATGACATCCTAGAATTAGGTGATATAGAAAGTTTCTACCAAAATAGAAGAAATTATAACACAAACTTAGTTGAGAACAATGGTAATAAAACTAACTACTTTGGACCACGCCCCTAGATGTTCTTGGAGCAACAACACTCATAACGTATAATATTTGCAATCTATCAATGAAGCCTTGTACTTGATCTATTAGACAATGACATTGAATCCAATTGAATAATTTGTATGCAAGGTAAGATTATTTTGTGTAATCGATGTGTCAATCTCAAGCACTTCACCATCTTGAATATTCCTTGCAACCATAGATGATTTGTCTAACTGTTATCCTGTTGAGCTCTCTCAATCGTAGCCATCCTAACCTCTATAACTCACCTTGCACTTTGTCATGTTCAACTTGAACTCCAATTCCATCAACAAAATTTCAAGAGAGATGTCATCAAGGAGGTTGGTTGGTATTTTATTTCATCTAAACTTGCCTTTAGGTCTTCTAATATGGTAATGAACTTGTCGTGAAGCCGAATTAGAAACTTGTATTGATGCAACCAAGAGAATGTTTGGTCTTAAAAACTTGCTATCACTTTGGTGTCAGTTTTTTAGCACCAAGAATAACAATTTTTAATATTTTTATGAAATTTTTATAAGATGCAGTCTTCAATTACACCATGCTTCCTCTCATAAGCTTGGACTTTGGCCTTTGTTGGCTGATTTTACTTATCCATTTTTCTCCACTCTTTCCAAGTGCAACTAGTTAATTTAGTTACCTTTATTGATTTGTATATTGCAAAAGTTGAGTTATTAAGCCTATAGATGTTGGTGTGGGTTGAAGAGGGCGAGCTATGATCTCTTTTAGCTATTTATTTTTAGTTTTTAGGGAAGCATTTCCTTTTGCATCCTTGAGGTTTTTAGTAGCAACATCCAAAATATTCATGTCTCTGTCATGTCCCCGAAATAACAAAACCATAAAGACCAAGTGTTAAAATACAAATCAATTAATAAATAAAATAAATAGCAATATTAATATTAAATATAAAATAAATGTGTATCATATCAATATAAAAATATATAAATATGAAATAACAAATATAATAATAATATATAGGCAAATTATTGTTATTACATTCTAGTATTAAATAACTTAGTATCAAAAATAATAATAAATAAATATTATAATCATTACACATCAAAGATTGTAATACATTAGAATAAAATAATAATAAGATATTAGCAAATTGTTTTATTATTATACTTTAATGTTAAAATATGTTCAATAAAATATCAAAATAAAATAATAAAATAAATAGAAATCTGAAATATCATAATTATAGTAATAATATATTATTTTAAAAATAGATATTATTGTGATAATAAAGGCAGCAATTAAATCTAACAAAGGGATGTATTTTATGAAAAGTCACCTCTTTCACCAAACAATACATTCCCCCCATGAGTCACCTACCTTGAATGGTATAAATAGAAGGAAGGAAAATAAGGAAGGGGGAAAAAACATGGAGAAATAGGATTTGCAATTTAGAACAGCAGCAACAATTATTGTTACGCATTGGAATATAGAGCCATTTAATATATATATTATTTAATCGGCATGCAAGTATATATGCATAGATATAGATAAATTTTATAATGAATAATATACAATGAATAAAGAATATATATGAATAGGGAAAGAATAATTATATAAATACATATATATGAATTGTCCTCATCCTATGATCAATTTAGTACAAGGTTGAAGGAAGCGAGTAAGGAAACATGGAGAGATATAGCAACTCAGGTGATGTACTCACTTAGCAATAATATTTAGCATATTTTGAATATAAGAAATAGATATTTCTAATTTGATTATTGGTGTAATGCTTTCTTTAGTATTATCATGATGATAATGATGCTGATGTTAACTTAAAGAATTAGTAATAAATGCAAATGTATTTGATTGCTAAAAGATTGTCTTCTCTGTGTTTGTAAGCCTACTAGAGTGGAAGGGCCTGAGATAGGTGGTGCCTAAAAACCCCACTTAACAATCCGCTGCGACCATGGAGGGGTGGTAGGCTCGGAACCCCTTATAAGCTCCGTTGGCTTCCCCCAGTAGGTTGAGTGTCTTTCGAGGTGATGGCACAGGTAGAGAAAGCAGGTACAAGTGTTTCCTCTAAGCACGCCACTCCGAGACATTCATATCGCTCGGAGGCCAAGGGGTGGGTTGTCCTGATAGGATGCTTGTGCTCTTGGGCTTAGATGGATAGCTTTAGGTGACTCTGCCCATGCCACTCCTCATATGTCTTTATTATTGATTTGTGATTATATTTATATTTGGATATCTAAATATTAATGCTAATAGATATATGTAAATGTGGAAATATTAAATGCAGACTTCAATCCAAGATTACTTAGTCAAAGAGAACATTCATTTGAAAAAGAAGAAACTCTAAACCTGATCAACAAGCGAATTCTAGGGCAAAGTCGGGTAAGGGACATTACAGTCTCTTTGGCATGTACTTGCTCCAAAACCAATCTCAGCCACCTAGAAGTCAATTAGCTTAGAGTTATGTGCTGCTTTTTCCTTAGAAGGAATAGTTATTTCTAGGATAGAGTGATCATTTGTATTATTCTTAACCCTAGATTCTTTCCTTGGCATCTTGGGCTCTTTCTTTGGAAGAATTGAAGCAAGCCCTACAAAATCAACTTGATTCGAGTTAAGTTCCGTCTTTCTATTCACAATGGATTTCACCTATCTTGGTGCTTGTCATTCCCATGCTTTCTAGGGGGACTAGAAGAAGGAATAATGATAGTGATATTGAGAAAAATAGGTTGTGGAAGATCTTGTAGGCATAATGGAGAAGGAATGAAAGTGATAGGAGGTAATTAAGGTTTGGATATTGAGGTGATATCCAAAATTATGGGTGAAGGTGAATGGATAGAGTGATAAACATGGGGAGGAGTGGAAACCAAAATAGATAATATAATGTTTGTTTTTATACCTAGCCAATGGCAAAGAGGATATATTATACTCTTTCTAGCAACAAACTTTAACTTTGGGATCCTCTTGAATTATATTCAAAGCACTAGTATCTTGAAGAGTTCAAATCTCTTTTTCCACTTGATCTCTACGACTAATTTGAGTATCATGTCTAAAGAAGAAGAAGGCATAACTTTCTTTTGAAGATGCTTGATGGGCCTGTTGAATTTGGCCCTTTCTGTGATCTTTTTGCTTGTAAAAATATCCCATTTTCAATATTTATTTGGTCTTGTCAAGAATTTCATACTCCTTGATATTTCGATTTACCACGATTATGGGTTGTTCCAAATTTGTTGTTATTAAGTAAGAATAAATAAATTGAATCTAAGTTTGAAATATATTTAGACGCTTCCTAAGTGATGGAATCAATTATTTGATTTATAATCAGTAGACTACATGCTCTCTTTCTAACCTTATGCTCATTTATGTAGTTTTCCCAAATGTCTTTATTTAGGATGCATTTAGATCATAGTTGTGATTTTCATAAAATCACCTCTTGATTTCCCCTTACAAAGGCAAAGTTAAAACACTCTTTGATAGAATTAGGACTAAGTTTACGAAGCACTTGCCTATTCAACGAGTCTATCTCCTTTGTCATTAGGATGTAATGATTGACACATATTATGAATTCTTTATGTTGCACTGGAATTGGGAAAGATGCTATCTCTATTAAATTATTATCCCATAAACGTTTTGCTCCTTTATTTCCATTGTTAATGATTTCCCTAAAGTCTTAGTTCTATTGAAAATAGGGTGAAACAATATTGCTAAATATAATGAATTTTAGAGTATTCAAATTTATAGATAATACAAGTTGTATGGAAATGGAAATCAACCATGAAAGAAAAATGTAAACCATAATACAATGTTTACATGGAGAAACCCTTGTGAGAAAAAAAATCCACACCCAAAGGGACTTACGATTATATTAATTTTGAAATAGTTACATCAATACGTAAGCATATTCCTCTAAATTTTGGTAGCATAATATTACTCATATAACATATAAAACAATCATTACATCCTCTAACTCTAAGCACCAATTTATAGGCTAAGAACGAACTAGAAACCATCAGATGGTTTTGGAAAACCATTAGCAAGGCCAAGAGAGGTATGACACCCAAAATGGTCAAGGCACAAATCTCAATGACCCCTTTGGTCTTGGTCTTCCTAGCTATTTTATGCATATTCCTTACATGCCATATGTCATACAATAAGAATACTTACCACCCAAACTTGGGTGGCCCAGTTTGTCTTCAATCAACCCACTCAAAGATTCTCCTTAACAAGTGTCCAAACATGCCATAATATTGTTCAAGATTCTAATGAAATCCCCCTCTTATATACTTCGATGTATCATAATAATCTATTATTAGTAACTCTTTTCATGATGAGTAAAGATGCTCTTACACACTTTCCAAGATGTTTACAAATGGACAAACATGCCACCTCAATATGGGATGTATTTCGTGTGAGGAAAAAACCACTAAAGATGACAAAAGTGCCACTTTAATATGGGATGCCAACCCCATGTGAGGAAAAAATGCTAAAGATGAAATAGTAAATACAAACAAGTTATTAAATATGAACATTAGGAATGCAAGGTTGAGACACTTTTTCCCAATGAATTGTTGCATATTCGTGTGTTGCAAGTCAACATCTTTGACCAAAGAGTATCTAGACACAAGTTTGGAAGGAGATTTCAAGGATTGAAAATGATATTGCATTAAATGCCTCTTTTTGTAGACTTTATAGTTCAAGAACTTGTTTTACCTACTTTATATAATCAACACATTGTTTTAGGGTCAAAACAACAATCTCTTTTTGCATAAAATGTGTTTTTTTTAGTGAAAACCTAACAATTATGTCCTTACAAAGTGTTGTCTTGAATTATTTATGATACATTGACTACCACTTTTGTTACACATGATAATTTGAAGAAAAATTTGAAATGGAGCACACATTACTACATTTTTAAAATAGTGAAACACCATTATTAGCACTCAATGTTTTGTTGTTTGAGAGGATTATAAACTAGCATTTTCAAATAAATGATATTTTTTGTTTGTGCAAATAAAAACTATAATTTTAGAATATGAATATATTGTTTGTGCAACTGAAAATTATTATTTTATATCAGAACCCCATTTGTTGGTTTATGCTTTTGAACCCTAGTATGCTTTCATTGTAAAAAGTGCTACAAACGTAGAAAAATTATCACAAAAACATTTAGAAGAGTACATGCCAATGAAGATCGAAAGAAAGAGAAGTGTAATTCTATAATGTGGAAATCTTGCTCCAACTTGCTCCTAAATGCTCTCCATGGTGCCCTTCTCTTGACAATGCACTTTGACAATGCGAGTGAAAGAGGAGTCAATTTAAAAATTTTGAGTCGTGCTTTTCTATTTTTTAACCCATTGTCCCTCTTCTCTCTCTTAGGTCGTCAATTTTTTTCTTCCAACCTTATGTATTCATTATTATTTTTATGTATTCTTTGACAATGTGAGTGAAAGAGAAGAGTCAATTTATAAATTTTGAGGTGTGCTTTTCTATTTTTTAACCCATTGACCCTCTTCTCTCTCTTAGGGCATCAATTTTATTCTTCCAACCTTTGTATTCATTATTTTATTTTATTTTACTTCAAAATCTTCTTAGACACATCTAGGTATGTTGTGGTTACTTTTACTTTTGTTTTTAAGTTGACAACTTGTTTTCTTTTGTTTGTTCATTGACAACTTAACATAAAGACCTCCTTCGGCATACCTATATGACTTAAGATGTTTTTCCTTCTAATTTTCAAGTGACACTTTGACATGGTGATCTTCTAGGCCATTCTTGAAGGTATGAAAACACTTTTTATTTTTTCTCATTGAAAATTTGACCCTTTAGTAATTTTTGATATCATATTTCACTTAAGTGCACTTTTGTCATGTTTTTGCATTATCATTTTGATAATTGAGTACCTAGGTGCATAGTAAAGGAGTGTAATATTACTTTTTCTTGTAATTTTCAATTGACCTTTGACATTGAAGCAATCCTTAATACCCCTAGTCATTTAAGGGTCAAAAAATCACTTTTTCATTATATTTCTTTATTGAAAAGTGTTTAAGTCAAAAAGGGATTTTTGTGTCACTTAGGAGATCTAATTTTTCATTGAATTCACAAGTGTAAGACATTTATCACTTAAGTGATTTTTAACTCAAAACATGATGTTGGACATCCTAGGTTTACACCTATGCTCTTGGATGTCACTTTTGAGTTATTTTGACCTCTTAGTTGGACATTCTCTTCCTTTGGCATTCTTCAAATCACTTGTGTACCTTTGCTTAACTTGAAATTTATCTTCAAATATCTTTTCCTTTGTCAAGATGCGTCGTGAAATCCATGATGGCCAGTTCTTTGCCTTGACACTTTGCTGCCTTATATCAAAACTTGTTGCATTGATCTTGTTTGACATGCTCAAAAATATCCTTTTTTGTAGACTCTAAAAGATGTTAACTTGAATTCATGATGGAATTATATTGACAACTATAGGGAACATGAACTTAGATTTAGCTTACAAATGAGAAACAACTAAATTATAGCTTACAAATCGACACAATACAAAAGTTCCATATGGGTATTGTAGACACCTAAAAATGTCTAATCACATTTCTCGTCATTATCATGCATCATATTCTCCTTATTCATCATTTTCACTCAATTTCATTCATCATCACCTTTAATTGTGTAATTTCCAATTATTTGATTAAAGTAACATTTTCCCTAATAATTAGATAATTTTGAATTCTTTGATTATTTCATCATTCTTCCCTATCTCATAATTAAATAATTTTGTAATTATTTAATTAGCTAATATTTCTCTCATAATTAAATAAATTTTTGAATTGATTTAATTTACATATTTCCTACCAAATGGATATTTCTATTTTAAAAAATGGAAATTCCCTTTTGAAAATATCTTCCCTCCATCCAAAACTTTTGTATACTATAAGTGCACCTCCTAGGATATTCTCTATGTTTCAATACCATCCATACACAGGGGAGAAAGGATTTTCTTGTGAAACTCCCATTAGGCCAGTGGCCTCAAATCAATTACCGGAAGAGTTACCAGAAGCAGGTTTCGGTACGAAACCATTTCCAACATCAGAATCTTTTTTCTTCACCCATGTCTTCTTCATCTGATCTTCAATATCATCTATGGTTATGTTTTCTTTTCCTTTATCATTTTTCTCTATATTTTTGTCTTTGTATACCAGACCTCTTCTATCTGTGTTCTTGTTTCTCCATAATCTTGCAATACGACCATACTTATTATAGTTGTAGCACACAATGTTTCTTTGTCCACTCCATTGGTTTCTTCTTATTCTGCATTGATTAGCAATATGCCCAAACTTTCCACATGCATAACATTCAACATTTGTTTTATCAATAGAGTGACTTGACATATTTATGCATTCAATTGATTTATGACTAGGCTTTTTGCAATTGAAACACTGACTAGAGAATGATGAAATTATTTTAAAAATTTAATGTTTCAATAACTCCTACTCATATAAATATATATTTTTTAAAATGTAAAAATACCCTTTTGTATATCCATAAGTGTAGTTTTCAAATATACATTTATTTTAATAGTTCAATTATAATTTATATTTTTTTAATAGAAGTAAGTTATCAACAAGCTCAGTTCTGGAATGACTCTTGGAATGGGTTCAAGAAGCTCATTTGTTATAATTTGGATTCTTCAATAGCTTTCTTATCTACAAAATTTGGTATTTATGTGCATCAATATTTTGACAATGTTGAATCAATATCAGGAAAAGTCAGTTGGAAAGATTTTTCAAGGGAACCAATTGACAACAATCATAAAGTAATCATTGCATCTATTTTGAAGGATAGAATAGTTTATGTTTCATCTTGCTCAAATAGATTATTATGGAAAAAATCTGATAAAGGTTGTTATTCAGTCAAAGAAGGCTACCTTTCCATTTCAAAATCTAATTCAAATCTTCAAAGCCATAGAGCATATAGTTTTTGTTGGAATTCAAAAATTCTACCTAAAGCTAGTTGTTTTGCTTGGTTAGCAATTCAGAGCAAAATATTAACTAGTGATAAACTATCGAGATTAATTTTTTTTGTTCCATTCAATTGTGTTCTATGTGGTCAAATGTTAGAAGATTCAAATCATTTATTTCTTACATTTTCAGTTGCTCGAAGTTGCTGGCATTTTGTCTTATCAAGGTTGGAGTTCCAGTTACCTCTGCCAAACTCTTTATGGGACTTATTCTCTAGCTAGACTAAATTGTACTAGTCATCCTTCTTTGCTTGCATATGGGAAGTGGTTCTTGCTTCGGTCTTATGGTCTATTTGGTGGGCAAGGAATAAAAGCATATTTAGAAAGGAAAAACAAAGAATAGAGCATATTCTGTCTTCTTTAGAAATTTCAATTTTCAAATCAGTAAATGCCTATGTATCAAAAAGTAAGAATATAGGCTCATCTTTCTCAGATTGGGATTCTAAATCTCTTTCAATTTGGCCCCTCTTAGTTCTCCCTTTCAAAGGTAGTTATTTCAATGTATCAAACAAAATTGATAGATCTAAAGTTACATGGTTGTCTCCTCCTATGGGTTTTTTTAAAACTAAAATTTGGTGGTGCCTCAAGAGGTAATCCAAGAAGTTCAGGAGCTGGGATAGTATTAAGGGACCATAAAGGATTGGTTCTTGGTGCAAAATCCATCAAACTACCAAATGGAACAAATAATGTCACTAAAGCGCAAGCTTTACTATATGGTTTGAGAGTGGCCCAAGCTTTTAAAATCTCTCATTTAGAGATTGAAGGTGACTCCCTAATTCTAATTAATGCTTGCATGGAAGGGAATTCACATAATTGGAAGCTAGCCTATTTTTTAAAGCAAATTATAAAGCTTTTGAATCATTTTTCGCATTTCAACTTATTGCATACTTATAGAGAAGGTAATTTGGTGGCTGACTTCTTAGCTAATGTTGGTTGTGATCAAACTGAAAGTGAAGTGAATCCCATTGTTCAAATTGTTCAAATTGATTTTGAGTTGGAAAAGTTAATTTCAAAAGAAGAAGTCTTTTTTTGAATATAAGGTATCACTGGATTTTTAAATTTAGTTGGAAGTATCAATTATGGAGGTGCTAGTTGGAAGAATCATTATTCTTGTAACTCTCACTTTTATGGTTGATGTTTTCAAATAAATTCTATGTTTCAAGTTTGAAGATATCAGCTGATATCTTATGATGACAACTTTTCATCAGTATGTCAGCATGGTACAATTCGAAAGCTTTTGTGATTGTAAGGCAATCTTGGGATGCTTTGTGAATGATTATATGTTATGAAGAAGTACAAGATAGTATTCGACTGATAAGCATTGATAAAGTTATATTTTGTGGTTCTTCATTCCATTCGATCACGTACAAGCAATCATAAGATAAAATTATCTAAGTTGTCATGATGTGGATGTCAAGCAGTTTCATGCTAAAATCACATGGCATTACACTTGTTTTCTTCGTACCAGGTGGAGGGAAATTGTTGGATCGTGGTCTTTCACTTTTGTTCAATCAATAATGAAAAGGTATGTCAATTCATTCGGTACTTTATCCTCCAACAAAATTTGTCATGATAAGTTGGTAAGCTTACAAGTTAGAAGGCGGTTCGAAGCTTATATATTCGATGAAATTAAATATTTCATTTCATTCAAACAAGTAAAGTTTTCTTAGCTTTTTGTGATTATTCTAAAGACAGTTTGGTCTTCCTGGAACTTAACGCCAGTCGCAGGCAACATAATGGAATATCATCCGCATAATTTTAGAATGTAGCTTCCAGTTCAGAGCTAGGAGAGCCCAATTTCTGGTAAGCTTGATATGTGGCTTTTGCAAATTGTTTTCAAATTTTGATGCTCATGTGATTATAAATGTTTCATATCCATAATAGGCAGAGAGGTATTACAACCTAGATCAAGAAGGTTGATCTTTCCATCAAATATTCTTTCAATATTTTTATCTAATGTTATTGATATCTTACAGTGCTTCGATTCAGTAAATACCATAGCTGATACAATGGTACATGCCATATTTATGGAAAATGAGGCAATACTTTTCAATGCTCAAAAATATGTTTTCTCACAAGGTCAAGGTTATGCGGGTGGTATTTTTCCTCCTCATTTTTTACCAGATAACAAAGAAATTGTTAATGCTTATGATGCTTTAAAATTGTCTCTTGAATTTTTTGACCCCAGTCACTTAAATAAAGCATTATCAAAGTTCTCACATCAATTGGGAAGGGAAATGACTGAAAGTTTCAGTGAGAAATTTCATTATATATATATATTTTGCTTCATTATAATTGTTATCATGCAGCGTCTCCATTACAAAGAAGATCAAGGAATATGCAATATCCTATCCTAGAAGGGTCATGGTTTGAGGCACACGATCAACCTTATGATGATAACAACATGAAGCTTGTGAGCAAGGCAGTTAATTCTCAGTTAGAGGAGGATGATAATAAAGAGCAGGGGGACAACATGGAAGACTTCATGCCGATGGAGGAGTAACAAGAAAGGCAACAAATTTTTGTCTGTGCAACAGATTTTGTAAAAAATTGTATCATTGGCCATAAATTGGTTTGTAAATCAGGAATTATCTACAAGTGATAGCCTTGGATAATTAGTTCCTGATATGACTGTAAATAGTCATTTCATTGTAGTATGTCTAATCTAGTATGCTGTATTTCTATGTTGGGATATAACTAGAGGTTTTCTCACTGGCTCTTTCCTCCCGGTATGCCCTTTGAGCCAACAAATGTATATGTTTACTAATATATAAATATATGGTGGTTAGCCACTTTTATCAAAAAAAATAAAAAACACAAAAATATTAGGTTGATTACCATGTGAAGAAAAATACTAAAACTTATTGTAACGCCTTGCCACACAACCCTAGAGGGAGTTGCAATTAACTACTTAAACAGACTAATTTTTTTTTTGTTTAAGTATAATTAACATGCAAGTTCACTACCCATTGCCAACAACCTCTAAGGTTACAAGATTGAGTTTACTTTAAGACCCAAACAAAAAACATGAATGGAAATCATTACATTCATTTACTTAATAAATTAGAACACATACATTCCATACAAGATAAATTACTTCACAACATAAGAGATAATATGCAATTTCATTTATCAATAATTAAACAATAAGATTACATCTCTCATTCCCCGAATGAGGCAAGTCCAATAAGCACGATTACAATTACAAATTTCCACCTCGATAACAAATGAGGGGTAATAAATCACAAGATCAACTGAAATAAATAAGACATGAAATGAAACTAGATCCCACGAGCTCTCCAATTGGAAATTTCGTCCACACAATCAAGAAGAAAAACTCAACAGAGTAAGGTACACATTCCACCCAACCAAGTGGAACCCAAAGGCCCACCCCCCATGCTAGGAGATAGTAACAAGGATTCCTAGCCAAGACCATCTACCTCTAGACACAGACTAAAACACAACCGAACTGAAACAAATACAAATATATCACTTAACACATTGGTTACAATACTTCCAGAATTACATAATCAATTGCATCACTGATACAAACATACTATTGACTTAGGAGAAGTGTCATCACAATATTACATGGGTTATCCTGGTGAGTCTTCCTAGGCCCCAACCCCCATCTCGGGTTATCTTGGTAACCTCTAATGACTTCTGACCCCTCATGCTAACCATTGCGGAATCAGTTATCTCCCATAAAGACAAGATAACGATATTTCCATTCTAGGCCTTCTCATCTCATCCCAAGTCTATACAAGCCCTTGCATCCATGAGCGAGGCATAATTATCTTATTAAGTGTTTGATACTACATAATCCTCTAATTAGTTTAATTACGTTATCACTGGATTAACTAACTTACAATAAGTTATCCTAGCACCACTTTGTGTGTCGGCCCTCATTGCAAGCCACTCCTCTAAGACAACACATGGAACAACTCCACAACCCAAGGGTACAAAAGTACGACCTAAGGATATCAAATCCCTATCCACAACATAAAGTCAACACATCCCCATTCATTATAATCGGGTAACAAAATGGATATAGTTAGACGCACTACCCAAGGCAATCCAAAGGTTGACTAACACAGTACGACAACCCACATAATTGAAAACCCATCTGGAAGACTTATCATTCTCTATAACTCAATTTTCCCCAAACGATGACGGAAACAATCCACAATCAAGACGAGCAAGAAGACGAGAACTAAATCTACTTTGGATTTACTAAATCCATTTCCTCATTAACATTCAATAATTTATTGCATTAATAAAACTGAATTAAAATACGCCTTTTTCAGACAAGGGAAAAATTAAAACTCAATATTTAATTCCCTACTTGCATTTAAATAATAATAAAATATCCAATTAATTCTACTAACCAAAATACATTGATATAAAATAATTATTGCTTCCTCTTTTCCATATAACCATTTTAAAATAATTAACTTGTCTTAAAATCATATTAATTTAAAATCAAACTACTTCTCCTTCAAAAGTAATATTTTAAAATAAAACAATGATTTAACTAAAATTATCATGTTTCCATTTCCTCAATTTGACTTAAATCATGCCTTCAAGAAAAAACATAACTTAAATACATATACACATAATATATATATATATATATCTATGCAACTCATTTATATATATATATATATATATATATATATATATATATATATATATATATATATATATATATATATATATATATATTTCTATTTAATTATCCAAAACAAATATATATAATGTTATATATATATAATATTAATCATTAATACATATTATATTAAATATAATACATATTAATATATTAATATTATAATATAATAATAAATATTAATATATATTAAAAATATATTATTTTATATATATATATTTTTTGAAAAAAGTAGCCTGTGCCTCGGGCCGCGCACCAACCCTTAGGGTTGAGCCACGGTTTCTTTTTTTTGGGGCTACGTGCATAAGGAAATGACACCAACTGTGCTGGCCACAGATAGGGATGGCGTTGATGGTGGCAGCGGTGGCTGTGTGCACAGCCGACCACCATTGCTGGTGGCACCGTGCATTGCACAACCACCCACTAGCAATGGTGGTGGTGACGACTGTGTAAACAACCACCACACCAGGGGGTAAGGGTTGCAGGGGTCACGCTGGGTGCGACTCCCCCCACGCGCCTCCCATGGGGGTGCGGTGGGGGTGAGCCCCCAGCGACCTCCCCCAAACCCACAACAAAATAATTTTTTTGATAAATAAAAAAAATACAGACATAATAAAATCCCTGTGGATTTTCGAAATCCGTGAATTTGCCAGGGTTCATTTAAAAAAAAAAAAGAGCAGCATAACATTTCTAAATAATATATATATATATATATATATATATATTTTTTTTTTAAAAAACCACAGAAGAGTTTGCATAACATATTGAGAAAATAATGCTTTAAAAAGAACATTTCCAGTCAAGAACATTTTTTTTTTCTTGAGAAAACTCAAATAGAAATAGAGGTTTATGATTTGCTACAAAATTTAACATGAAGTTTTCATCATAGTTCAGGTTTTGAGTTTTCCAAATAAGATTTTAAACAACCAAACAAATATAAATATATTTTCAAAAACAACTAAATTTAAAAGCATGAACTTGGTATTCTAGAGTTTGAGAAGATCCAGATGGTACACAGGCTCTTGCTTTGATTCCAACTTCAGCTCAACAATTTCCACAAATTCAATCCAAAACCCACAAACAACAAAAATTCTTTTTTTTCCCTCTATTTTTAATTTCTCATACTTGTTGAAAAAAACTTATTCCAAAAAAACAAATAATAAAGAAAATTCCCCCAAAATATCCATGCAACCACCCTCATAAATTTTCCAAAACAGAATAGGAAATATCTCTATTTTCCAGTTTTTGAATTCAAAAATTTCTAAAAAGAAATGTAAATTCTTTTTCTTTATTTTTTTTTTCAATTTCAACAATATATCCATAACTTCAAAATGAACAACTTAACTTATTTCAACATAATCAATTTAATTAATTAATAAAATAATCTAATCCAATATTAAATTATTTATTTATTAAATTAAATTCATTAATAAATTAGATCACATTACTAACATAAAACCAGATAAATTTAATCCACAATTTAACTACAAAAGCATTTATTTACCTTAACAACATGTGATTAAATAATCAAAGAGAAGGAACAATATTAACGCAACTTAACTCGACTAAGACTCGATGACACACTATGACTAGGGTGATGACTTGACACGAAAAACCTAGCTACTATCTCCCAATCGAATGTCGTTGGGAAATGAACACGCTTAGACTTGTGAAACCAGGTGGAGTCAATGTCTTGTACTCTTCAAACTGTGAACAAAGAGTATATCCACATGCATATATATGTCATAATTAAAATACATCATAAAAGGAAATCACACAATTGCAAGGCACTCGAAAGCGAGTGATGCGATACCGTCCCCTTCACCAATACAGTATTACTAACTGGTGTATCTAACATATTAATTTAATCAAAAACATAAAACATTTATAATTCGAATATCCACTTATGTTAATTCAAAATATGCCATAATGATAACATCATAATAAAATACCATCACACCAAAAGATAACATTCACATCGCTTTACAGATAGCGATCTAATAGAACCAAGTACCAAAGTCAAGGTACAAAAAGAAACTAAAGCAAAACAAAGGGGAACAACACTGTTCACACAACAAAGCAAAATGGAGGGGTATTACATTATCCAAAGAGATTGATGGTATTTTTAAAAGTAAGTTCAATAAGAGAAGAGTGGAAATTGCACAAAGATCCAAGGTTTTCTATTTGAAGACAAGCACAACTAGATTGTAGTTTTCAAAAAGGATATTGAAGTCATAGAAAGAGGAAGTTTAGAATAGACAAGATAAATATTAGAGAGTTCTAGATGAGTAATTTTTAGAGGGAACAAAATTAAATGGAAAAGTTTTTTTAGAAGATTCTAGAGATAAGGATAAGATATTTTTATAATGTTTTAAAATAAGATCTACAATTGTAATTGCTAGTATCACTCACTCATGTGATCAACCTTACATCATGCAATCAATTCAGCCCCTGACTTGACTCTAGCCATCCCTACTTTTCATATAAAATTTTGTGATGGTTTGATCTTTTTGATGTTTTATGAAAAATATAAATATCAAAAGAAATTAATGTATGATTTATTTTTATAGAAAATATTTTGTATTAAAACATTCTTAATGATTTTATTAATGTACATATTAAATATGAAAAAAAAAAAATCTATTTTTTAAATAATTCAATTAATGGATTATTAAAAAAGGTTATAGAAATTCTCATGCGACTGCAAATGGCAACAATAAAGTCATGAAACAATGTTAGGAAATTCACTATTACACCTAATGACCATGAAGGAAGAACGTGTCATAAGAGACCCCATCTAATGCAATCAATCACTTTTATTTTGCTATTATTGTTGTTGTAATTTACAAGAATGCAACATCTAAAACAAGTTATAGTGAATCATGAACAAAAAATAATAAATGGATAAATGAAAATTTATGTTATTCTAAAGCTATCTTACTCATGTATGCACAAGTGGATGCTCAAGCAAGGGCTTGCAAACCATTCAATAGATTGATTCAAGGAAGAAGTGAATAAACAAGAAAATATAGAAAAGACACAAACTTGTTCAACACAATAAATTAAAGATGATTATTATATTAATCCAATATGTTTAAATACATCTATAAACAAAGAATATAGTCAAAAGATACATTCCAAGGAGAGGGACAACAAGACAATGCAAATAGTGTGCAAAGTTCATGGAGTAACAAAAAAATAACAACCCAAAACTGAGAATTTTGATTCTACAATATGGAGATTTTGACAAAAGATATGGACAAGAAGTTGAGAATTGGTACTTGAGAGGCAATGAGTTGCTAAGATGTTTCTCCAAATCTAAATCTACAAGTGGAAGAAATTTAAATCTATAGAAAAATTGAAAGGCACAAATGTTGTATTTTGAAAGAAATGAAAATTCTTGTTATGTTATTAGTCATATGGATATCCTATATATATTAATAAACTAATATAAAATTAAAAATACTGATAATTAATAATAAACCTTAAATTTACTCTTACAATTAATAAGAAGTTTCTAAATTCATATTAAAAACAAATCTTGTTAAAAATATTCTAAAATTAAAAAACAATTATATTCTATTTTGAAAAGATTTTGAATTAATATATATTTTTATAATAAATATTATAAATATGAATATATATATTAATATAAAACAATGATAACTATTAGTAAAAATGTCAAAATCTTAATGTTAAAAATATTTTAAAAATTAGAAAAAAATATATTTTATTTTTGAAAAGATTCTAAACTA
>CM021101.1:540422540-540451794 GCA_007115665.2 Sequoiadendron giganteum
ATATATATATATATATATATATATATATATATATATATATATATATATATATATTATATATATTTCTATTTAATTATCCAAAACAAATATATATAATATTATATAATATAATATTAATCATTAATACATATTATATTAAATATAATACATATTAATATATTAACATTATAAATATAATATTAAATATTTAATATTAAAAAAATATTTTTTTATATTATTTTTTTGAAAAACAAACAACTTATGCCTCGAGTCGCGTGCCAACCCTTAGGGTTGAGCTGCGATTTTTTCCTGGGGCCACGTGCTTAAGGATGTGGTACCGACTGTGCTTTGCATAGTCAGCCCAGGCGGTGGCGGTGGTGGCTACGTGCACAACCGACCACCATCGCTAGTGGCGCTGTGCATTGCACAACCACCCACTAGCGATGGTGGCGGCGGCTGTGTAAACAACCACCGCGTCGAGTGGGGTAAGGGTTGCGGGGGTCACACTGGGCGCAGCTCCCCCCACGTGCCTCCCATGGGGGTGCGGTGGGGGTGAGCCCTCATCGACCTCCCCCAAACCCTCTGTCTTTTTTTTTAATTTTTATATAAAAAGAAAATCCGAAAAAATCCCTTCGGATTTTTTGAAATTCGTGAATTTGCCAGGGGGTTTTCTTTTTTATTTTTACAAAAAAATAGGTAGCATGATTTCTCAAATATAAATATATATTTAGATATATATGTGTGTATATATATATATATATATATATATATATATATTTTAAAAACATAGCAAGAATTTGCATAACAAATTGAGAAAATTATGTTTAAATAGATCATTTCCAGCCAAGAACACCACTTTTCCTTGAGAAAACTCAAATAAAAACAAAGGTTTATGATTTGCTACAAATTTCAACATGAAGTTTTCATCATAGTTCAGGTTTTGAATTTTCCAACATGATTTTCAACAACAAACATATATAAATATAATCTCAAAAACAAATAAATTTAAAAGCATGAACCTAGTATTCTAGAGTTTGAGAAGATCCAGATGGTGCACAGTTTCTTGCTTTGATTCCAACTTCAGCTCAACAATTTCCACAGATTCAATCCAAAACCCACAAACAACAAAAATTCCTTCCTCTCCTCTATTTTCAATTTCTCATACTGGTTAAAAAACTCATTCAAAAACAAAAAAACCCAATATTAAAGAATTTTTTTCCAAAATATCCATGGAACAACCCTCATAAAATTTCCAAAACAAAATAAGAAATATCTCTATTTTCCAATTTTTGAATTCAAAATTTTCTAAAAAGAAATGCAAATTCTTTTTCTTTATTTTTTTTTTCAATCTCAACAATATATCCATAATTTCAAAATGAATAACTTAACTTATTTAAACATAATCAATTTAATTTAATTAATAAAATAGTCTAATCCAAGATTAAATTATTTATTATTTAAATTAAATTCATCAATAAATTAGATCACATTACTAACATAAAACTAGATAAATTTAATCCACAATTTAACTACAAAAGCATTTATTTACCTTAATAACATGCGATTAAATAATCAAAGAGAATGAACAATATTAAGGCAACTTAACCAACTAAAACCTGACGAAACACTATGACTAGGGCGATGACTTGGCACGAAAAACCTAGCTACTATCTCCCAATCGAATGCCGTTGGACAATGGACATGCTCAAACCTATGAAACCAGGTGGAGTCGATGTCATGTACTTGTGAACCTGCAAACAAAGAGTATATCCACATGTACATATATATATATATATGTCATAATTAAAACACACTGTGAAGAGGAAATCATAGAATCGTAGGACGCTCGCAAGCGAGTGATGCAATACCGTCCCCTTCACCAATACAATATTACTAACTGACGTATCTAACATATTACTTTAATCAAAAGCATAAAACATTATTAATTCAAAAATCCACTAAGCCAATCTAAAACATGCCATCATGATAACATTTGAATAAAGTACCATCACATCAAAATACATCACCACATCATGATAAAATAGTGATCAAACAGTAACCGAGTGCCATAGTCAAAGTACAAACATAAACTAAAGCATAACAAAGAAGAACAACATTGTTCGCATAATAGAGAAAAATGGAGGGGTATTACATCCTCCCCCCTAGGGTCAGGCTTACCCCTGGAAGCCTGCGAACAAATAGGGATAAAGCTCCCTCATTCTAGCTGCATCTTCCCAAGTGGATGATGTGTCATCCCTAGGATCCACTGGATCCTAACCTGATCAATATTTCGCCCTCGAAGAGTGAGCGTTCTGTGCTCCATTACGGCCACAGGCTCCAAAGCTAGCTGCCCGTCCTCTACCTGTAATGCATTCCAATCAAGGACATGAGAAATGTCTGGATGTTACGGCTGAAGAATTGAAACAGGAAAATCATCGTGAATGCGCAATAGACTAGGCGGTAAAGCAAGATGGTAAGCAACTGGACCAATCTTCTTGAGTATCTCGAAAGGTTTGAAAAAGCGAGGCGCCAACTTAAAGCCCTTCCCATAACAGATGAGAATCTTTTGCGGACGCACTCGCAAGAAGACTCTATTGCCTACAACAAATTGACGATTCACTCTATGCGCATCTGCATAATTCTTCTGCCTATCCTGCGCTGCCACCAAGTGCTCTCTAATCCTATCCACCTGCTGCTCCATATCCTGCAACATCTTAGGACCCAAAACTATTCTGTCCTCCAGTCGATCCCAACTAAAGGGAGTGCGACATGGTCTCCCATACAATGCCTGGAATGGAGGCATGCCAATAGAACTCTGGAAACCATTACTATAAGCAAACTCTACCAAATAGAGATAATCCTCCCATCGTGTCTGTTGGTCCATCACACATACAAAACATATCCTCAAGGATCTGATTCACCCTCTTTGTCTATCCATCTATCTCTGGGTGATAAGCTGAACTGAAGTTCAATTGTGTCCCCATCGCATGCTGTAATGAAGTCCAAAGAGCTGAGGTAAACACTAGATCCTTGTCAGAAATAATCCGATGCGAAATACCATGTAACCTCACTATGTCCTCCATGAAAACTCTAGCTACAGATGATGTAGTATAGGAAGAGCACATAGGTGAGAAGTGTGCCACCTTCGTCAACCTATCAATTGTCACCATAATCGCATCATGTCGTCTCAAAGAGTTGGGTAAACCAACAATGAAATCCAATGAGATTATATCCCACTTCCACTCTGGTACTAAATGCGGTTGCAAAAGCCCTGTTGGATGCTAGTGTTCAGCCTTAACTCACTGACACTCTAGACATCGCGACACATAATTTGTGATATCGTGCTTAATCCCTGACCAGAAATACAACTAACACAAATCTGCATGCATCTTCTTCACCCTAGGATGGGCTGAATAAGGTGCATGATGTGCCTCAGTCATGACCAAGGTGCGAAGATCACTTGATGAAGGAACGTATATGCGTCCCATGTGTTTCAATATCTCATCTGGATCTAGAGAATATCCTAAATGTGTTCCCTCAAGAGGTCTACCTGCCTCTATCTCTGTCCTAACCTCCTAATACCAACTATCCGCTAGAAGGGCAAAAAGAATCTGACTCCGCAAATCCACAACAAGAGTCAACTCAGATATCTCATGTCCCTGTCTACTGAGTACATCTGCTACGACATTATCCTTTCCCTGGATATACTTCACCTCAAAGTCATATTCACAGAGAAACTCCATCCAACGCCTTTGCCTAACATTAAGGTTGGGCTACGTGAAGATATATTGAAGACTTCTGTGATCACTATGCAACTCAAACCTATGGCCAAGAAGGAAATTCCTCCATCTCGTCAATGCATGAACAACTACTGCTAACTCAAGATCATGTGTGGGGTAGTTCAGCTCATGATCCTTGAGCTTCCGTGACTCATATGCAATGACTCAACCTTCCTGCATCAACACTGCACCTAAACCCTCTAAGAACACATCTGTACAAACTACAAATTACCCAATCGGATCCGGTATCGTAAGTATTGGTGCACTAGTCAGCTTCTCCTTAAGATTCTAAAACACTGCCTCACATAACAAGAATTTGCATAACAAATTGAGAAAATTATGTTTAAATAGATCATTTCCAGCCAAAAACACCATTTTTTCTTTGAGAAAACTCAAATAAAAATAGAGGTTTATGATTTGCTACAAATTTCAACATGAAGTTTTCATCATAGTTCAGGTTTTGAATTTTCCAACATGATTTTCAACAACAAACATATATAAATATAATTTCAAAAACAACTAAATTTAAAAGCATGAACCTAGTATTCTAGAGTTTGAGAAGATCTAGATGGTGCATAGGTTCTTGCTTTGATTCCAACTTCAGCTCAACAATTTCCACAGATTCAATCCAAAACTCACAAACAACAAAAATTCATTCCTCTCCTCTATTTTCAATTTGTCATACTGATTAAAAAACTCATTGCAAAAAAAAAAAAACCCAATAATAAAGAATTTGTTTCCAAAATATCCATGCAACAACCCTCATAAATTTTCTAAAATGAATAGGAAATATTTCTATTTTCCAAATTTTGAATTCAAAATTTTCTAAAAAGAAATGCAAATTTTTTTTCTTTAATTTTTTTTCAATTTCAACAATATATCCATAACTTCAAAATGAATAACTTAATTTGTTTCAACATAATCAATTTAATTTAATTAATAACATAATCTAATCCAAGATTAAATTATTTATTAATAAAATCAAATTCATCAATAAATTAGATCACATTACTAACATAAAACCAGATAAATTTAATCCACAATTTAACTACAAAAGCATTTATTTACCTTAATAACATGTGATTAAATAATCAAAGAGAATGAACAATATTAAGGCAACTTAACCCAGCTAAAACCTGATGACAAACTATGACTAGGGCGATGACTTGGCACATAAAACCTAGCTACTATCTTTCAAGCAAATGTCGTTGGGCAATTGACACACTCAAACTTGTGAAACCAGGTGGAGTCGATCTCCTGTACCTGTCAACTTGCGAACAAAGAGTATATCGACATGCATATATATATATGTC
The DNA here is from genome assembly GCA_007115665.2 of Sequoiadendron giganteum. NCBI lineage: Eukaryota > Viridiplantae > Streptophyta > Pinopsida > Cupressales > Cupressaceae > Sequoiadendron > Sequoiadendron giganteum. Next base: position 540,427,612 of record CM021101.1, read on the forward strand.
ATAATTAAAACACTCCGTGAAGAGGAAATCATGGAATCGCAGGGCGCTCGCAAGCAAGTGATGTGATATGTGCCCTTCACCAATACAGTATTACTAACTGACGTATCTAACATATTGCTTTAATCAAAAGCATAAAACATTATTAATTCGAAAATCCACTAAGCCAATCCAAAACATGCCATCATGATAACATTTGAATAAAGTACCATCTCATCAAAATACATCACCACATCACGATAAATATAGTGATCAAACAATAACCGAGTACCATAGTCAAAGTACAAACAAAAACTAAAGCATAACAAAGAAGAAAAACACTGTTCGCACGACAGAGCAAAACAAAGGGGTATTACACTTATTAAAAAATATATGATGTCGTAGATAAAAGAATCTTGATCATAATAGTATAATTTTTTTTCTATTTTAGATAAATATTTAATATAAGAGTTGGTGTTGATAGGAAACAACTGTGTTTTAATATGCACACATTTAAATATTTATTTGAAAATATATATTTATTAAAATTATAAAAAAATGAATCCATGCCATAAAGTTTCAAGTTATAAATAAATATACACATAAAAATTGAAGGAAAAAAAGAAACTTTACTATATAAAGCTTGACGTTCATGTAATGCCATTTTTCAACATTTCATCAACTAAATTATAGTGCTAATTTATAAAATAATATATTCAAATAATTTTTTAATTTTGTCAAAAAAATTAAAACATAAAATATATAAAAAAATACACATTTTATTAGTTTACATCATTTCAAATTCAAAACACGTATGCCACTTTCTAGTGATTCAAGTTCAAAAGTTAGATCAGTGTTGGTCATTTCCTTTAGAAAAATGTGACACGACTTTGTACTTTTACCCTGTGCAACCTTAACGTATGTTGGGAGAAGACAATAAATCTTGAAACTACTAAAGAATCTTCTTGCAAGGTTTTTATGCTTTTAATTTCTCTAAAATGAATCACACATAATCACTTTAAGGTTAAAGAATTTGTTTGTTGTGTTTGGTAGGTTATTGGTGTGTATGCTATCTCCTTGCACTATGTGTGATCTTGGAGATAAAAAACACCACTATCTTACACATGTTTTGTACACCCAAGGAATACTAGAAAAGTATGCTTTTCTCTTGTGCTACATGTGAGCTTGAGAATTAGAATCACTAGTATCTGCATTGAATTCAATAGGAGGCCTACTTGGGGATTTCATCACCTCAAGGAAAACTTCAACCACATTTATATTTGTTAAAAATCCAAGGTAAAACTTGCATCAATATGAACTTAAATATGTGGTTGCAAATATGAAATTATGTATTCAAGATTACCAATATTATGATATGTGACTAGCAATTACAACAATGAAAGAAAAACAACAATACCACAAGTTGAGAATCACAAGTGACACAAGCTATATGTGGAGAAACCCTTGCGGGAAAAAATTCCACACCTAAAGAGATGCAATGTTTGTATTAACCTTCAAGGAATTACATCAATACAACCCTTTCTAAATTTTGGCAGTACTTCATTACTTTGACAACTTGCAAAAAAATCTTGAAACCACCATCTCAATTCTCCAACATATAGAAGTTTGTGAGAGAGAATACCACATATGGTATCCCAGAACAACAAGTAAAACCACCTGAAAAAACCCACGCCCCCCTTAGTGAACAACCTAGAAACATGGTGAAAATTATTAAATGCTCACATGGCCTTCACATGGGCACCTAACCCATAGCCAATAAAAATTGGTCAATACCGAGTGCTCCATAACTCTTTGATGGCTTTGACAGTTCAAAACCTGAACATGCAAACTTCGGCGCCCAACCCAGGATAACATGCAAATAACATGCAAGAGCATGCACTTTTGGGTGTTCCCCACCCAGAAGTTGGACAACCAAAAGGAATATGCTCTCGAGATTCTCTGTAACCGTCATTGTAGTGGGCCCACCTCTATGAATGCAATTAAAATTTGTCATAGGAAAAACAAATAATAAACATTTTTCCCCTCATGTCCTCTAGAACACTTTCCAAAGAATGTGGAGACACACAATTATCAGCTTAGGATATCAATTATTCACCTATCCTAACATTCTCCCAATTGACATTATAGATTGCAGTTACATCCATGAGCATAAAATAAAAATAATCAAGTATAATGATCAAGGCCCATGGCCTTCACACACCAAGAAAACTTATCTTTGGTCATTGGATTCATGAGAGAATTTGCAACATTATCCAAAGTGTCAACCTTCTAAATTAAGACCTTACCATTATGTTATCCTTGAATTTAGTTGCGCTTGATTCATGTGATAACCCCTATGGAACTTGCCCATTTCATATCCCGTGTACTCTTAGCACGTAAAAAATTGCTAATCTTGATTTGATCTTGTGTGTGGTCCTATGTCTTAGAATTCCTTTTGAGTGTTAACCTCCATCAATTCGTCAAAATTCATCTTTTTTTGGGAGTTAGAAAATTTCTTGCACCTGCAAGGTTGGGGTTTTTCCTCAACCTTTCAATTCAAAGTTGTAAAAGGTTGCAAGGTCAAGTTTTTCCTCAACCTTGCAAGTCAAAGTTACAAAAAATTACAATGTTGGGGGTTTTCCTCGACCTTGCAAGTCAAAGTTAAAAAAATTTGCAAGGTTGGGGTTTTTTCCCGATCCTACAAAAAAATTGCAGTGTCAGGGTTTTTCCCTGATCCTGCAAGTTACTTATCTAGACTTCAAATTGCAATGTCAATGTTTTTCCTTGACCCTGCAAGTCAAATTGTAGTGTCAGGGGAATTTTTAGACATTGCATATTTTCAATTGTAGTGTCAGGGAATTTTTGAGACTCTGCAATTCAACTGCAGCGTCAAGGTTTTTCTAAGACTGCAATTATAGTGTCAGAGTTTTCCCCGACCTGAAAAATAAAACAAAGATTGAATTGTATAATTGTTAAAATTTAATGATTTGACAAGAAATAAGTTTTACCCCCATATTTGCATAATTGGTAATTTTGTCAACTTTACAAAAAAAAACAAAGTTTTACCCCATTTACAATGTTGTTAATTTTTAACGACTTTGTAACTTTTTGCAAATCATCCACATTCACTTGCAGTTTTGCCATTTTTTAATGCTACTATAAATTTTCCTCCATTCTACTTGCAACATCGCCAAAATTTAATGCATATACAAATTTTAGCAAAAAAAATTCCTAACACTGGATTTTTTTTCCTTTTTTCCAAGATGATCCATTGCACTTCATTTTTTTCCATCATCGCATCCAAACTCTCCAAGCCTATGTAATTGCTCAAATTTACATCCAACATGCAATATATCAAATTTTTTGAGCCATTACATCTGAAATGTAATACCCCATGCAAAAGCTCAGTTTTTCTCCACCTTTGCATATGAATTTCCAAAGGATATGTAGTCACTCATAATTTTCCCTCTAGTGTATAAAACTCTATTTTTCTCTAACAATAGAAAGTTCAATTTTTTTTGCGGCTACTTTTACATGTCATTCTGATCTTTTTTTTTTTTTTTGGTAATGGTAAGTCCTACCCAAACTTGGGGGGTAGGTCCCAATGAATTAGTGCTTCCATGGTGGACTAATCTTGGTTGTTGCATTAAAATTATCCAGTGGTCATGTGTGTCAAGACTGTCTTCATTGTTAAATTAATCTATTTTCTATTCTTATTGAAAGAGAGGTCACAAGTTCAAATCTTGTAGGGGGTAAGGTATGAAAACCTCGTATTGTGGAGCACGAGTTAGGTACCTCCCTCATATTGGGAGTACGAGGAGTCCCATATACTATAAGCCATTTGTAAACACTAAAATAGACTACTTGGTACCGTGTACTATAAAAGGACCTTTCCTTTCCTTTCCTATCCTTTGAGTTCTTTATTCATAAACTATTCTTTATGTATCTTCCACGTTTCCTTGAGTGCCCAGAGAGGTATGTGACATGTCAAGTAGACTCATGTTATACCTAGGGGAGAAGACCTAGTATCCGCCAGGGCTAACTTCGCGCAACCATAGAATCTAAACTATGTGTCGAATCAAAAATTTTTTTATGAGTTTTTTTCACCCACGAGTTAAGAGCTTATAACTAAGCTTTTGGCTTTTGGGAAATTCGGTAGAGTGTGAGAGCATTGGATATGTGCGCGGAGGTCAAAAAGACACCTTTTAGAGGTGCCGTCTGGTTGTCGCCACCTAATGTCCCAGTATCCGCCCACTCTAATTTTCATCAATTATAACTGTTTATGCCTTAAATCCACTCTAAAACATGCACTTTAACACTTAATGAGCAGATATTAGTGTTTTTGTAATTATAATGAGCAACCATTGATGTTTTTGTAATTATAATGAGCAGCCATTAGTGTTTTTGTAATTATTTATTCAATTAAATTTATTTTTATTTAATAAATCAAAGTGATTTTTTTTGGGGGGAGTTAAGTGAGCATGGAGGTGACAGTTATTCAATGGGGGGTGGTAACTGGGTCTTCTCCCCTAGTAGCTGTACAAGTGATACGCTTTGGGTTGATGCATCCATATTTCACACCGTCAGTTTGAAGTTTGATGTGACCATTCAGAGTCACAAGCCAAACGTGGAGGAGAGTAATGATGGTTACGTGAGAGCATGTTCATCCAAGTACGAAGATTATTCATCAATTTCATTGCTCCTTACCAAGAAATTATTGCTGGCTTATGTGGGAAGCTGATGGCGAGGAGAGGACATTATTCCAGATTCATGTTTTCACATGCCCATCCACATGACATTCATTTCTCCTTACGTGAACTTTTCTTTAAAGTTGTTTCAGAGTCAACTATGGGGTTTTTTTCATCAGATGGATACTCTTATATTCTTATCCAACACGAAGAGCCAACATGCAATCAAAAAGTATTTTTTTTCACTATATTTCTATCTAGCACCAAGAGCCAGTATGCAGACCAAATGATTCCAGGTAAGGATTTCGTGAAAATTAGTGAGTGGAAACGTGTGAAGCAAGTTGGTGCTTCGCCTCAAAGGGATTATGGGGAGCACATTTTCAAGATAAGCCTATTGTGACAAAGCTTTCCTACAATGCTATTCATTAAGAGACTATAGTTATTATGTAGATTTTCTATTAACTATTTAGCAAAAATTCCTTTTTCGTTCAGGTTTTGCTTGAAAAACCATATGTATATGTTATTTCAAAAATAATATAGTTATGTTTCAAGATATTTTTTTAGTGTTTCCTTCCGCAATAATGTTGTTTTAAGCATTATGTTCATTCATTGCTTTTTCAACAAAATGATATGGCTGCAATCCCATAGCATATTTTAATGTGATGTTTAAAGTATTATTCGAATGCTTGTGGATTCGCTAAAAACTGGTAAAGACCATATTACCCTTTTCAAGCACCGTTACCAAGAATTTTCAATTCTTTCCAATGGGCATGTTTAGATGTTCAGAGAAAATGGTGAACATGTTTCCTTCTTTCAATGCAGGCTGATAGTTCAACTTTTATTGCCTTTGTGGTTTGTTTATAAATTACTAGTTTTGTAAGAAGATTTATGCCGACACAGGAAGTTATTTGCAATTTTGAATGCGTTGAGAGCTCAAATTTTTGAAGAATTTCAATTTTTTTGTAATTCTCCAATAGAGATCTTTTAAGGTTTTAGAGAGCCAATAAGAGTATTCAGTTTAAGCACAGGAAACATAGATATTTGTAAAATATCCTCACATTTTCAGAGGGTTTCAAAAGTTTTTGAGGTTCCTTATAGTTTCCCTACTTGAGAATCACATGATCGATACTCCACTTGAAACATCAAGTACCTTCCAAAGTTATCCTCTAGAGGGTATTCTAATATTTAAGAGTGTAGATTATAGCTGGATGAGTCTCAGTTGAAAACTTGTGGTTTCTCACAAACCAATTAAATCCCATATTACCCTTTATGAAACCTGATTCCTTGAATGTTCTATTCAACCCAATGGGCTTCTCTAAATGTTTGGATAAAATGATGAAACATGTTTCCTTATTTAAAAGCATGCAGATGGTTCAGATTTCATTGCATTTGTATTTAGAATGGAAGTTGCTAGTTTTGTAAGTAGAAGACTGAAGGAGCATGATACTATATGCAAATTTGTAAGTGTTGGGTGCACAAATTTTAGGAGGGTTTCAAAAGTTTTAAAATTCTCCATAAGACATCTATATTTGTGACAGATGGCTCGTTTGGTCTTTCCAATGGGTTCCCCAATTTTTTTTCACTTTATATATGCTGGCAGTGGAAATACCAAGATACAAAACTTTACCATTTTTGTGCTTTATTCTGTCTTTATTGGAATGTTTGATTCGATGCCTCAATCCTAAAGCCTCAATCTCTAGTGTAAAAAATTCACTTATACCTTTTTCCATCACTCTAGAGGAAATTCTAAAATTTGAGAGAGAGAATAATGGCTAGACAGGTCTCAGAAAATGTCATTCGTTCAATTTAGTGCATACCTCTGTGGGCCATACCTTTAACTTTTTTTTAGATATTACCTGTGTCTTAAAGTTTCTTTTTAGTGATTGCCCTGATCTTTTTGTAGCAACTCTGCTAACCCTTCCCATTTCCTTATGTAAAATGATCTCTTCTTCTTGCCACACTCCTTTGTTGGCTAGTAGATCTGCTACACAGTTTGCTTCTCTATATATGTGCATGATTTTGTAGTCCTCCAAATTTTTTAATGCTTCCCATATTTTCTTAACCCATCTTTTCAGTTTTCAATTTTGAGTTTCCTTTTTCGTAATTGCTTGTATGCAAAGCAAGGAGTCGCCCTCTATATCCAGTTGCTTGATGCCTTTTTCAACACATAGATGCAACCCCAATGCCATAGCTTCCATTTCTGCCTCATTGTTTGTTGCTTTCCCAATTTTCTTTGACAGTGCCCATATGCATTGACCTCCGTAGTCTCTTATAATACAACCTACCCCAACTACCCCTGGATTTCCTTTGGCTGCATTGTCGAAGTTGATCTTGTATCTTCCAGCTTTAGGATTTTTCAATTTGGCCTCCTTTCTGGTCTTTGATTTATCCTTGAATTGTCCTTTGGGTCTTCTTAATTTGACCCAATTTTTTTGCAAGGCCTCATCCCAATTTATGTGTTTTCTCCCTGTTTTTATTAAACTCGTTGCGTTCAACAAATTGCATATGCCTTCCTCCATTTGCTGTATTAGCTTCGCTTCTTCCATACTCTTTTCTTGGAAGATCCTCCTATTTCTTTCTTTCCATATGTGCCATTTGATCATGGAAGGGGCTATAATCCAAAGTTCTGACCAAAGATTGTCTTTCTTGCCTTTGGACCAACTACATATCCAATGTTTAAGTATTTTTGGCTGGGCTCCACTCCATCCTAGTATACCTTGTATCCAATTCCAACACTTTGAGGCATACTCACATCCTAATAGTAAATGATTTATTGTTTCACTATCTTTATAACACATTATGCATCTGTTGGGTCCTTGGATTCCCACTCTTTGCAATCTATCTGCGGTGAGTATTCCCTTATGTAGTGTTGTCCATAGAAATGTCCCTGCTTTGGGCAGAGTTGTTGGGTGCCAACATAAATTTGTAGGCCAATTGGGGTTTTCCTTTATGACAATTTGAATTTGGTACCCTAACTTGATCAAGTATTCTCCAGATCGAGCTCCACACCAAATTATCTCATCTTCTTCTTTTGTTAATGTGAATTTTCTTTCTTTGCAGAGCCATATTTAGTCTATCTCTCACTTTTGCCGGAATAGGTAGTAACCTTGTATCCATCCATCCATATTGGTTTCCTAGCTTTGGATGGTTAATGTCTAAATAGTTCCTGACTTTGTTTCCCATCAGATTTGTAATCTGATCCAAATATTCTTTAATTCCCTCTATTTCTTCCAAAGGTCTATTGCCATTCCATGAGTCGTACCAAAAATCCGATTGCTTCCCATTGTTAACCTTCCAAGTCAAATGCTTTGTTATTATATTCCTTTTGTTCCATAGGAAGTTCCAGATTGATGATCCACTAGATGTTGTCCCTATTGTTAGAATCCTCTTTGGATCAGAGCTATCAATATACTTTTTTTGAAAAATCTTACACCACAACCTTTTTGGCTCCCTATACATATTCCATGTCAATTTAGCTCCCAAAGCCAAGTTTTGCTCCTTCATCTTTCTGAGACCTGCGCCATCCAAATCGTTGGGTAAGCAAGCCTTATCCCAATGAACTAGTGGAGTCTTTTTTTCATCTTTTTCTCCTTCCCATAGGAATTTATTGAAAAGACTCTCCATGTTGGTTTCAACTTTTCAAGTGAGCTGGAAACTAGACATTACATATATAGGTACTGCTGCCAATACTGCCTTGATCATAAGTATCCTTTCGGCTAGTGTCAACCGTTTGTTTCTCCATGCCAGTGACTTATTTCTGCATTTTTCTAGGATTTCCAACCAGTGTTGTGAACTACATGAACCTGTTATTAGGGGTGCCCCAAGGTATTTAGCTGGGATGGTAGCAATTGAAAACCCAAGATATCTTGCAATTCTATTCTGCATTTCTTTTTTTGTGTTGAAGAAAATAATAGATGACTTTTCTTTGTTGATCAACTGTCCTGAATAATTAGAATACTCATTTAGTGCCTCTTTTATCATTGTTGCTTCCCTCATATTAGCTTCTCCCAATAACAAAGTGTCATCTGTGAACTGGGTGTGTGTTACATTATTTATTCCTTCCACTACTTGGATGCCTTTCTAGTTGTTATTGTCTCTTTTTTCCTTGAAATGTCTTCCCATTACTGCTGCCATAATTATGAATAGGAAGGGGGATAGTGGGTCACCCTGTATTAACCCATTAGTCGCTTGGAAGAAACCAGATAAGGACCCGTTAACACACAATGAATACCTTGATGTTGTCACACACTGATGAATGAGAGATAACCATGCTTTGTCAAATCCAAATCTCTTTAGGACTTCTATTAGGAATTCCCATTTATCTTTGTTGTATGCTTTACTGATATCGAGTTTTATCATCATACCTTGAACTTTTATAGTGCTCATTGTATGGGCTGCCTCATTGGCAACAATTATGCTGTCAATGATTCCTCGACCTGGGCAGAAGCCACTTTGCTCTTCTGAGATAAATGATGTCAGGATCTTCTTTAATCTATTTGCCAATACCTTACTAACTATCTTGTATATTCTGTTGCATAGAGATATTGGTCTATAATCCTTGAAAGATTTACACACCTATTTTTTGGGAATCAAGGCAATTACTGTGTTATTTATATCCTTCACAATTTTTTTCTTTTTTCGAAATTCCTCTACTACTTCCCAAACCTCTTCCCCAATTATGTTCCAACATTTTTGGTAGAAGCTTGCTGGAAAACCATCAGGCCCAGGCACTTTGTTTGGGTGTAGTTGAAAAGTTGCAATTCTTACTTCTTCCAACGTAATTGGTTCATCCATCATTTTGTTGTCCTCTGCTATGATGCATTTTGGAATGCAATCAAGTATGGAGTAGCTGATATCTGGGGCTGATTTATTCTCACTCCCAAGTATTTTCTTGAAATATCTTACTGCCTCCTCTTCTATGATGCTTTTGTCTCTAGTTAAATTCCCATTTTCCATTTCTATTTCACTGATTTTATTAATGATTCTCCTGGCCTTGGATGTGGCATGGATTTTTTTTGTATTTTTGTCTCCCTTTTTTAGCCAAGTTTCTTGACTTCTATCCATACAATTCTTCTCTTTCCAAAATTTCTTTATGATAGGCCTTTAACTTCTGCTATTTTATGTACTCTTCTTGAAACATACCATATTGAACTACCTTTTTGTTTAGTTCTTCCAAGTCTTTTTCCACCTTTTCTTTCTCTACAAATATATTCTTGAAGACTTCTTTATTCCAAATTTTCAGCTTCTTTTTTATTGCCTGTAATTTTTTCATAAAAAATAAAGCTGGGTGTTCCTTTGGTTTTAAATTCCTTCCACCAGGATTCTATAAGGGGGACCAAACCTTGTTCTCTCCACCACATCCTCTCAAATTTGAAGGATCGTTTTTCTACCTTTTCACCTATTTGTTTTCTCAACATTACTAGATAATGGTCTGATATTGAGATTGGTAATATTTCTGCCTCAACCATTTTTTCTCCTTCCATCCAGTTAGTGGAACTAAAAAATATGTCTAATCTTTCCGCTATATTGGTAAATCCCAATCCATGATTAGTCCATGTGTAGGTGTTGTTTGATGTTTGGTAGTCCACACCATTTATTCCTTCCACAAATTGTCTAAAGTCCTATATGTTTCTATTGATTTTTTGCATGCCACCACTTCTTTCAGAGAGATATGAGATGGCATTGAAATCCCCACCTATGTTGTAGTATTGTTTGTTTATTTGTTTGATTCTATCGTAAATTGCATTCCAAACCTCTTTTTTGTCTTTTGTCTTGACATGCCTATACACATTGAACAATTTAAACTCCAGGTTACCTGCTACCACCTTACATTCCATCCAGTTATTATGAGTGTGCGTAAGAATTATTGAGCTTCTACTAGTTTTCCATAGTATGGCCATTCCACCCGCTGATCCAACTGCTTCCTGAAAGCAACCTTCCGAGTTTTTGCAATATTTCATAAAATTTTCTGCTTCTTGCTTGTTAATTTGGTTTCTTGTAGCATGACAATATCTGCTGCTATTTTTTCCATGTGACGCTTGTCCACACGTCTTTTTTCAGGGGCGTTTAATCCCCTGACATTCCATGTGAGGATCTTCATTGCCCTCCAAGGGAGGGTTTTCCTCCCTTGGCTATCAGAAGTTTGGATATGCTCTTTAAACCTTTTTCTACTGCTTCCTCCTCACTTTTTTGTTTATTTGTTTCTCTTCCTCTCCCCTTCTTTCTTTTTCCCATCACCCTTATTGCAGTTTGTCTTATGCTTCTTGGGTCTATGATGTCTAACACATCAAAATCTGTTGGGTCTACTTCCTTAGGCAGATCTTCAAATTCAGATTCCTCCCTTTCAAGACTTAAAGGACAATCCATGTTCCCTATCAAGATCTCTCCGCTAATATTTCTTGCCATATCAAAATTCTCTTTATCCACTTCGCCCCTGCTTTTTGTTTGGATTATACTTTTTCCTTCTCCTTCCCTAATGCATTTTCTTTTATCGATTGGTATTGCCTCTTTAGTGCGAGTAACCTATTTGAGAATATTTTTGGTAGCTTTCTTTCTCTAGACCAACTTTTGTGGGGCCTTCTTATTCAGGCTTGTCTTGGCCTATCCTTGTTTGCAATCTTTTTCGCCATGTTTTCTGCTTCTGCATTTGGAGCAGAATTTTTTTTCTTTCTCTACTTCAATTCCTTGCTTCCAATGCTCACATTTTACCCTTAGCACAATTTCTTTTGGAACCCTTTTAAGTGCTGCTATTTGTAATCTAGCATAGATACAAGAGTCGCTATCGAAGAGTTCAACGCCAATTTCTGTTAGGGTTCCCAAAGTTCTGCCTATTTTCTCCAAACAACCTTCTGACCAGTATTCCAAAGGCAAGTTGTACAGTCTTATCCATATTGGTTTTTCATACGGATCTGTCTCGAATGGGTTGAAATTTGGGCACCATTTTTGCATTTATAGGGGGTGCCCCTCCATCTCCCATAAACCATTCTGTATGATTTTTTCTTTTTCTTCCTCTGTGGCAAAAACTATGATGAAAAAACCTTTAGGTAAAAACCGAACCAAAACTGGATTTTTCAATGCTTTCTCTATCCAATCTTTTATACTTTTCCTTTCAAATCTTGGACCTATGAATCTGCAGATAACAATCGCATCCTCCAGAATTCATTTATATTCTTCCACTTCCTCAGTTAAATCAATTGTTTGGTAATTTGTTTTTTTTGAATCCATGCAGTAACTAAGGGTTCTTGTAGCCTCTTTTGTTTTTTGTGCTTTATTTGCTTCTGAGTTTTTTATTGTTTAGGTTTTTTATCAACCTCCTTCTCCCTCATCATACCTGCAAAGATTAGTTTAATATTAAAAGACTTACCTATTTATGCAAAAGACAGATGCCGTCAGTAAAGATATTCTAGAAATTGTTAGATTTTCTGTCTGTATGCGATTTCCTGGCTGAGCGTAAGTATTTCTTTTGATAATTTGTGTTGTTTGATTTCAGAGGAATTGCCTCTTTATTTGTAGATTATGAATTGTTTTTCGCTAAAAATTAGTATATTGTTTGCAGATTTTCATAGTTTAGAGAAGTTTGCGAGCAGAGCAGAAATTAAATATATGCCATTCTGATCTTTTTTGTCTAGGTTCATGAGTAGTTTTGATCGAATTCTTGCTTGTCATCAAGCAAGAAAGATTTCAAACACAATCAGAAATTTCTTCCCAATGTTTCAGTTATTCACGAGTATACATCAATGGTTCAAAAGGTAATTGAATACAAAGCTTTCTCAATAGCTTCAATGGAAAAAATGATGGATTTTTAGTTTACTCTATATAATTTGAAAATTATTCTTAAAAATCACTGAAAAGTGTTCAACACTATCGAAGGTGTCATTCTCAAGAATCCTTTCCATCTCTGAGTACACTCCAATTCCGAAAAGGGATGAAGTGCATGACATCATGAAGATTTCATGGAGAAGGATGTTGAAGAAGGATAAATCTACCTTATCTTAAGTTTTAGGCATTTACAATTGTAGTTAGTCGATGACAATTTACATGTTATTTTTCATTTGTAAAATTGTAAATACATGTAACAACAATGAATTCTTCTAATAATTTTGGACGCCAATGTTGAATAAGTCAAAGTAGGTAGAATTTTCCTAGATTATTTCTTTAGATCTCATCTATAAATATGAGAGAGATCATTTATAATTTTTACCTTTAATATTTTGCAACAAAGTGCTTCTCAAATTGAGAATCAACTTTGAGACTTTGGGTTCAAATTGCAAGATTAATTCCAATTAATAAAGAAGGCAATTTTGGTATCAAAATTTGTGTTGAATCAAATTTGTATGAATAAGGATGTTCTTATGTCATTCTTATTGATTTATTTTGTGTTGATTGGATAAGTGGTGTTTCTTTATTACGGTTGAAAGACCTTCAAGATAAGTCATATAAAATTTTCGTTATGTTGTTTACTTGAAGTTGTGTGTGTGTGTGTTGAAAGTGTTTCTTGGTCGAGGATTATTAAGAATTTAACTTCTAGTTACCCACTTTGTGTATATGAATCATGTTGGGAACTTGTAGAATTTGTGCTGAAATTTTCAATTACATTCTTGTGGATAATTGGTATTATTAGTTGATAGAATTTGTGCTACAACTGGTGATACGGTTTGTCTTGGAATATTTTTGGAGGATAATTTAAAGACTTTGTGATTGGGATTATTCAATTGGTGTGTGAATAGTTTTGTGAAGTGAGTTTTAAGACTTTGTGCTCCAACTTATGCCATTGGTTACTATAGAACTCACATTGAAGACAACGAAAAAACTTTGTTCTTTCGTGTGTTTCCTAGTTACTTTTATTTAGTGGTACTAGCAAGTATTGGTTATTATTGCTCTAACTAGTTGTATTTGATAATATCATTTTTATTTGTTTCTCTTATCCTAAAACAAGAGGATATGATAATGGAGACAACCCCATGGATAATTATAATGTATATATATTAGTTTAGTTTCTAGTTAATTGTAGTGAGAAATAAGAAGGGTGCCTCCCCTTTTTGAGAGGAGAGATTTATCTCATCATAAATGTGATTGAAATCACTATTTCATAATTTGTAAAGGAATTGCAGAATATTAACCCAATAGTTTTTTGGTTACTCCACTGGGGATATGAACACACAACCAAAGCCTCACGCTTTCAGTTGAATTAGGCAAGTATTCTAGTGTCTTATTGCAAGTTTGTGAATATCTTTTATTGTTGATTTTCTGGTGCAGGACCACCCTCATGGTCAACATGTTCAAACTTTGGGTTTTGTCTTATTTTCTGTTGTTTCATGTAAATAAGGTCATTTTGTACCATTACTGATCATTTGGATAAAAGATGTTAAAGTTGCACAATGTTGTCAAAAAGTTGTCAAGCAACTTTGCAAAAAAGTGTCAAAATGTCATTTTGGTTAAAAAATTGGTTAAAGGTTTGGTTGGATGTGAGGGAATGATTGGAAGGGAATAAACAAGCCTTTTAAACTCAACCCAAAAGGTTTGTGAAATTGGAATGAAGATTTGAATAATTTTTGGGGCCATTTTCTTGTGTTTTCCTACAAATTTGTTGCTATTACACTTAGTATAGATTTACATACAAAATGGTACGGTCCTGAAATTTATATGGACAGAAAGATAATTGTATTATAAATTTTTTTTCTTCTTACCAGTCCTAAATAAGAGATCGTTTGATTGGTCTACCATGTCAATCTACTTAACAACCTTGTTCAAGAACTAGGGTTTCCAGTAGATAAGACAAATGCATATCTTTTTATTCCATAGTCAAAAAGTGATAAAAATTGGTGAAAATTTCTGTTTTTACATGTTCTAAAAACCATTTAAAGAAAAAGATTCATTTATTCATTTTCATGAGTTATGGTAGATCGTGTGTCTCATTTTGCTTGAAAATAGTCAAAAAATCCTTAGTTTTTTAATGTTTGAACAAATATATGCATAGTTTGTTTATGGTTGGACTTGAGATCAATGAAATATATTGTGGAAGGCTTGTACAATCCAATATTTGTAAGTTTTATGTTGTTATCTTTGTTAAGTTCTCATTAGGACATTATAGCAATGTTCTCAAGATGACTCAGGTTGCATTTTGTCATTGTTGATGACAGATCATTGTTCAAGTTGTGTCAAGTTGTTTTAGTTGAGTCATTTTCTCTGCATCGAATTGGTATCAAAGCCAAAAGATCTAGGCAAGAAAGTTTTGGGAGTTTGTGTATTGTCTTTTTTACAGGTTGAAAGGAGAACCTAGATACCAAAATACTAGGCTAGGGGAAAATAAGTGGGCCTAAGGTGAGCTATCATGAAGAAAATAAGAAGTATTGTGAAGAAGCAAGGTGGAAGAGACTTTATTGAGAAACAAGAATGGAAATTTTGAGAAGATTATTCCATGGAGAATTGTAGAGTAAGGAGTTACCAAGCAAGAAGCAACAAGAGAAAAGAAGAGAGAAAAGTGAGATGAAGAAGAAAAATGAGAAGGAAAAACCAATAAATGTTCGACAAGAGATAATAGAGTTGAGACACACCTTGGAACAAATGAAATAAATTCAAGAAAAAAATCAAGAAAGAATGGATCTTGAGATGCAACAATGTCTTGAGAAGGAAGAACAAGAAAGTAGTTGACATTTACCAATAAGAAAGAGGATAAAGTGGCCTATCAAAAATATCATTCAAAGGAGAAGAAGGCAAGAGAGGACAATAAAACCAGACCCTAAAGAGTCTTTGCTGATGATGGAATAGCCTAAACCATCTAAGGAATAGGAAAAATATGAATAAAATGAGTCCATTGAGACTCCAAATGCTATTTCTAACATTATTTGTATGTGTTTACAAGTGTAGTAGATGAAAATGAAGATGAAAAAGAGTCTAAAGGAGGAGAAGTGCATAAAGTGTATGAAGATTGTTATACTAATTGTGTGAGGGGGAAAAATGACGTTAGATTTGAATTCAAGATGAACAAGAATGCAATTTGACAAAAGAAATCTAATCTACAGTCAAATGCACAAATCTAAAATCTAAAACTCCTACACATATGAGATTAAGCTATACTATTTCAAACATAATAAGGAACCTACTAATTATGAAATAAAATGAAAGAAAAAGACCGTTTTACCATCCCGTAGTGGAGTGTATTTGCTTGATGTTGGATTTCTCTTATCAGATCGAAGCCCCAAAGTTAGTGTGCAAAGTGTGGATGAATGCTTGGTTGATCGAAGGAAAGAATGAAGCTCCCTCAAGGATGATCTCAACAACACTTCGTTGCATAAGGTATGTTGATTCTCCAGTCCTTTTTTGTGAGGAGAGAGGTTTGTTATATAGGAAATGAGATTTGAAATGAACGATCAAGATTGCTTGGAGAAAATCTAGATCAATGGTCAAAACGTGTTGAGAGGATTTAGACATGAGAAGATTGTGCAAAGTTGATTGCACAATTTGGGTGATTGAATAATAGATTGGCTAGTCGGGATTTAGATTGAGAGGGTTTAGTTAGGAATTAAATGGTCGAGTTAACAAAATTAGATTGCTTAGTTAGCAACCCATGATTTTCTCAATCAAAAAGTGGGTGAGGAATATGAATTAATTAATTCCTTTTAGTGTTTGATTTTTTATAATTGATTTGAATTTTCAAAATTTTGAGGGAAAGTATTTTAATTAAATTATTATGATTTAATAATTTAATCAACTTAGGGAAATAAGATTATTTAGCGACATAATTAAATATTTGGTGTTATTTAATTAATCAGGATGAAATAAGTGTTGAATCCCTCGTATGTTGTTTTGTCCTTGATGTCATCTTATGGTTATCTGGCATCTTGATGGCTTGATGGTTATCTTCTCAGTTGATTCATATTTTGGTTGGCACATTCACATCATTGGTTTTATCATTTATTATCTTGGTGGCTCTGATCGTTTAACTTCATGTGCAAATTACAAATGCTTGTTGAGGCATTCTGGCTACATGTCATTTGTCTCCATTTGATCAGGTAATACATTTCTAGTTTAATCTTTTACTAGTTCAGTGATGAATCTATACAGGTTGTTACGGTGTGAATGTAACATGAAAATTCAGTCTTCTCTATTCATTATAAGTCTTTGGACTTCATTTGGAAATGGCAAATAATATTGCATTTGAGCATATCAAAGTGGCTTTCGACCTTTGGTAAATGGAAATATCAAGTCTTTGATATTTACTTGTGTGAATAATGTGGTCTTTTCAAAACATTTCCTTGGGCATGATTATGTCGGCAGTTGACTTGGCAAATTGGTAAAGGCTTTTATTTAAGTTTTTTTTTTACAACATAATTACCTCTATTTTTGCCCACGGACTTGACATGGAATAATGAGTGTGTTTATTCATCTGTCCTTCGGACTCCAAACTTTATTCATTTCTACAAAAGTAATTCGCACTTGCTTGCAGTGGAAGTTTAGGGCAAAAACGTTTTGTTCTTTCACGTTTTTGTGTTGCCCACAATCTAGCCGCCACCATGCATCCTCTACCATGGGTGTTTCTGGTTATCCTTGGCATTTTTGCTGTTGGACAGCAGCTGGGAGCAGTCGGGAGCAGTCAGGAGCTCTCCACTGAAGTCGCTCCATGTGTCTTCCTGCAACCACTGCTGCAAACTCATTTTTGGAAGGTTGTGTGGCTGTTTTTCCTCTCCATTGCAGATCTGGTAATCTATTATTTGAACAACAATTTCATTTTTCCAGGTACTTGTTCTTTGATTGGTCTGCAAATACATTTCAGCTCAACAAAGGTTATTTCGTGCCATGTCTTCACTCATTTGAAAACAAAAAATAGAAAAACATTTTTGTTCTTCTCATGAAAAATCTGAAACGTTTACTCCATTCTTTGACAACACTTTGGAAAGGTTATCATAAGGTTGTGTGATTCATTTCTGTTTTAGATAGTGGGTATAAGAGATACCTCAAGAATCTTATCCGGTTCACTCTTGAATTCATTGATAACCGTTCTTATTTGTTTCAACTTGTCAACATAATGATTTCAGTTTTTGGGCATTGCTATTTCAGCTTCTTAAAAATTATAGTTACTATGTTGGGTATATTTTGTATGGGTCTTCATTTACTAAAAATACTCCAACTGCATTTCTGGTTTAGTCAGGGTAAAATGGTTATCATTTGTTCTTTTAGAAATGATGTGCTCTCATTGCATTTTTTTTAAGCACTGCATGTGCAGGCTTCTAGTGAAGACAAGGCTCTGTCATTCATCTATTCTTGGTCATTGTTGCTTTGTCCTAAATAGAATGAAAGAATCTCTTTATTGTGAACTCTGCACTTCAGATTTGACCTATCAGTTATTATGCAACCTGAAAAATAGACTTGTATAACCTATTTTCTGAAAAGAGAAAATTCGAGAAAAAACTATAATACTTCCAATTTGTAATGATTTTTTTTTAAAAAGAAAAAACCAATGAGCTTAGGGTTCGATCAATGACAAAATATCAAAAATGAAAAATAGGGTATTATGATTGAGAGTTCTGGAAGTCTATACTGTCCTAAAGATGCTAAAAGTTGGAAAACAAAGTGTGTATTAAAATGTGTACTTTTCTGTATGGAAAAACATTGAAAATCAAATAGTGAAAAAGAAAGAAAGCATGTATGATTGAAAACAGTTTGATGAAACTGTATTGTAACAGTGTTAGGATTTTCCTCAAGCTGTCTTAAGGCTTGACAATGGGTGGAACACTGAAAAGTCACTCTTGACTTTTGAATGTTTTACAGATTGTCCGTCAAGAGGCACTTGACAGAAATCAAGTGAAACAAAGAAATCCTCTGTACTATTGTATGTTCTATTCAATATCAGGAAAGGGGTTGGTGCTCCTTGAGATTGGTGTCTCTAAACAGAGGGGTAGGTGCTCCTTGAGTCGGTGCTCAGAAATCAGCCATTGAGGCTTTGTCAAAATAAATTATTGAAATGAAAGCCTGAAAAAGGCAACAGGTTCAGGAGTGGGTTTTCTACCCCAGGAGGGTTTTCCACTCAGCATATCTTGTGTCTCTATGTCTCTTTTGCTTATGCACCTTACTGCTTTAAATTGCAATGTTACATTACTCATTTTCAGTTTATATGATTGCATTCGATCACATGAATGACACTATCACTGAAAAATGAAAACATATGTATGGCTCTTGTCAGTTTCAGTTTAAAATGTTTAAGAAATCATAAACACTGATTCACCCCCCCCTCTCAGTGTATTTTCACTCCAACAATTGGTATCAGAGCCTAGGGTCCTCTGATAGGTCTTTCCAACCTAGGATTGATTCTGGACTTGGAGTCTATTCAAAATGTCTCAAGCTCATGAAGGTACTTCCATGACCAGAGCTACATTATTTGATGGAACTGATTATGTTTTTTGGAAAATCAGAATGGAGACCTATTTAACCTCAATAGACCTTGATGTCTGGAGCATAGTATTGACTGGGTACACTGTACCAGCTACTTTGCCAACTACTTCTGATGAAAAGAAGAGATATGAAACTAATGCAAGAGCAAAGCATGCTCTTCTATGCGCTCTGACTAAAGATGTCTTCATCAAAGTCATGCACTGCAGTTCTGCTAGAGAAATTTGGACTAAACTTGAAACTATCTATCAAGGAAACGAAAAGGTAAAACAGTCCAAAGTCCTAACTTTAAAACATCAGTTTGAAGAATTGAAAATGAGGGACGATGAAAAAGTTGCTGACTATTTTCTAAGAGTTGATGAAATAGTAAATGCTATGAAGGGTCTGGGAGAAGAATTCAAGGAGTTTGACGTTGTGACCAAGGTCATTAGAACCTTGCCAACAAAATTCGAAGCTAAGGTAGCTACTCTAGAAGAGAAAAAACATTTTACTCAGCTTACCCTTAATAGTTTACAAGGCACTTTGACTGCCTATGAAATGAGGATTAGTAAAAACAACACCTCTACAAAAGAAGCAACATTTAATGCTGAAAGGAAAGAAAGAGATGAGCTTTTTGAATCAGAATTTTCTGATTCTAAAGAATCCCATTTTGTAAGGAAACTCAGAAAGGGTTCTGGAAAGTATAAGGGAAAACTTCCCTTCAAATGCTTTAACTGTGGTAAGATAGGTCACTTTGCTGCAAAGTGTCCCTATGGTGACACCAACAGTGACAATGAGAAATCTAAAAAATATTCCAAGAAAAAGGCCTATAGACCCAAACAAAAATTTAACTTCAAAAAGAAGAAAAGTTTGTTCAGCAAAAATGAAACAGATTCTGAATCCAATGACTCTCTAGATGAAGAAGATGAAAATCTCTTCATGGCTAAAATCGTTTAGCAAGATGAAATAAATAGCAATGATGCTGAAGAAGGTTAAGTGGACTATGAAGGAGAACTAAAGTGTGCTCTAAAAGAGCTGAAAAAACTTAAGAAACAGTTGCATGCTCAAGAACAAAATGTTGTTCAAGATAACTCACAAGAGCAGCTCACTAATCTTGAGATAATTTCTCTAAAAACTCAACTTGAAGAATCCAAGAGAGTTGAAGATCTCCTTAGAGTTGACATAAGTTTTAAAGACCAAGAGATTCATAAACTTGAACATGAGATTGTAGATCTCAGGAAGAATATCGAAAAGTATGAAAGCACTCTTAAACTGAATGACATGCTTAGCAAGCAGAAATTAAACAAAGACAAAACTGGCATTGGCTTTGTTAAAGGTGAATGCTCAAATGACAGTGAGAAGAACAATACTGTTGCTGGAAACAAAAAGCTTGAACACAAACATTCTGAGTTTGTCAAGGATCACATTCATCCTTTTAGAAGCAACAGAAAAATTTACAACTCCTACCCTCTCTTTTATGGGTTCTGTTACTTCTGCAATAAATTTGGTCACAAAGTAAATTCTTGCAGATTTGTGAATACTAGAACACCTAGATTTGGTTTGAGGCAGAATCATGGTTTTGCAAAACAAATCAGATGTTTTACTTGCAAATCTTTGGGTCATTCAGCAAAGCAATGCAATGCTGATCAGCAAAATAAAAAGGTGAAAACCATCAAAATTTGGAAACCCAAAGCAGTTAACAACATTGAACAAACTATGCTTGTTCAAACTGCCTTTCACTCTAAGAAGAAGGACCTATGGGTCTTGGACAGTGGTTGCTCAAATCACATGACCGGTGACAAAGAAAAATTTACAAATCTAGAAGACTATGTTGGCGGATATGTAAAGTTCGAAGACAACTCTGGAATACAAATCAAAGGAAGAGGTTCTCTGTTACTGAATGAAGACACTCCAATATCAAATGTTTATTATGTAGAAGGGTTAAAACACAATCTTCTGAGTGTTAGTCAAATATGTGATAGTGGCTATCAAGTCTTGTTCACTTCACAAGGATGTGAAATCAAAAACTAGTCTGGTAAAGCTGTTGCAGCTGGAAAGAGGACTAAAGGAAATGTCTACAACTTACTAGAAACATTTGGACATGAGAACAGTCACGGTATATGCTTAATGGGTCAAGTTGAAGAAAGCTGGTTGTGGCACAAGAGACTAGGCCACATTAATTTTGACAATATGGTAAGAATCAACAAAAATCAAAATGTAGGAGGTCTGCCCCCTCTTAGAAAACCTGACAAAGCTGTTTGTAAAGAGTCTCTAAAAGGAAAGCAAACCAAGGTAAGCTTTAAGTCCAAGGAACATTTTTCTACAAAGCCTCTGTAAATTGTTCATATTGACTTATGTGGTCCTACAAGGACTAGATCCATAAATGGTGAGAAATACTTCATGTTGTTTGTTGATGACTACTCTCATATTGTATGGGTTACTTTTCTCAGGAATAAATCAGAAGCTTTTGAACGTTTTAAAGTTTTTAAAAAACTGGTAGGAAGAGAAACAGACTTAAAATTGAAGTGTTTAAGATCTGAAAAAGGTGGTGAATTCACCTCACAAGAATTCATAGACTACTATGACAAACATGGCATAAAAAGATAGTATGTTACTGCTAGAACACCCCAACAAAATGGGGTAGTTGAGCGAAAGAATAGGACTGTCAAAGAAATGGAAAGAACCATGCTAAATCAAGCAAATCTAACAAATATGTACTGGAAAGAAGCTGTTCATACAGTTGTTTACATTTTGAATAGAGTACAGATTAGAGTGAAATCAAATTTCACTCCATATGAACTGTGGTATGGAAAATCTACCCAAACTAAATACTTCAGAATATTTGGTTGTAAGTGTTTTATTAAAAGAAATGATGAAAACTTAGGCAGTTTTCAATCTAAAACTGATGAAGGTATCTTTTTAGGATACTCTACACACAGCAGAGCCTATAAATGCTTTAACAATAGGCTGAACAAAATTGTTGAATCTGTCAATATTAAATTTGATGAAAATCTTTTGTTAGATGTTGAACCTATACAGGATGATGAAGAGGATGAATTTGAGCTTGATATAATCACTGAGAGCTTTGAAACTGCAAAGCCTGAACCAAAACCAGCAAGCCCTAAACTTGCTGAAGCACAATCTGAAGATGCTGAAATCAGCACAGAAAAATGTGAACCCAAAGTTACTTCAAAATCTCTTGCTAGAAATCATCCAAAGGATCTGATTATAGGAGATAGATCTGCAGGAGTTCAAACAAGAAAAAAATCTGTTAATTATGATGAAAAAGCTCACATAGCTGAGCTTACTGCATTTTGTTTAATCACCCAGTTTGAGCCCAAAATTTTTGATGATGCTCTAACTGATGAATGCTGGATTAATGCAATGCAGGAAGAAATTAATCAAATTGAAAAAAATCAGACTTGGGATCTAGTCCCAAGACCAGATGACAAAAATGTCATAGGTGGCAAGTGGATCTTTAGAAACAAACATGATGAAAATGGTCAAGTTGTTCGCAACAAGGCTAGATATGTCTGCAAAGGATATGCTCAGGAAGAAGGTATTGATTTCGGTGAAACTTTTGCTCCTGTTGCTAGGCTTGAATCCATTAGAATTTTCTTGGCATATTCTGTTTTCAAACATTTCACTATATATCAGATGGATGTAAAAACTGCATTTTTAAATGGATACTTAGAAGAAGAAGTTTACATAGAACAGCCTGAAGGGTTTATATGTAAAAACAAACCAGATCATGTCTACAGGCTGAAAAAGGCTCTATATGGCCTAAAACAAGCTCCTAGAGCTTGGTACTCTAGATTGGATAGTCATTTACTGTCAAAAGGGTTCATTAGAGGAGGAGTTGACAGCAATCTGTATGTTAAAATTGAAGGATCTGATATTCTTGTTGTTGAAATTTATGTTGATGACACCATTTTTGGTTGCAACAATGTTGCCTTGAGTAAAAAATTCTCACAAATCATGGAATCTAAATTC
Source organism: Sequoiadendron giganteum (assembly GCA_007115665.2). NCBI lineage: Eukaryota > Viridiplantae > Streptophyta > Pinopsida > Cupressales > Cupressaceae > Sequoiadendron > Sequoiadendron giganteum. Next base: position 540,450,633 of record CM021101.1, read on the forward strand.
GAAATGTCAATGTTGGGAGAACTGTCATTTTTCTTAGGCCTCCAGATTTCACAACTTGACTCTGACATCTTTCTATCTCAAGCAAGGTATGCAAAAGAAATATTAAAAATGTTTAAAATGGATGAAAGTCATCCAGTAAGCACCCCAATGGCTACTGGCTGTAAACTTAGCAAAGTTGATGACTCCCTTGTTGTAAACTCAACTGGTTATAGGTCAATGATAGGCAGCCTATTGTATTTAACAGCCTCAAGACCTGACATAATGCATGTTGTTTGCATGATTGCTCGTTTTCAATCTGCTCCTAAAGAATCTCACATTAATGTTGTGAGAAGAATTCTTAAGTATATACAAGGAACAATTGATTATGGAATCTGGTATCCCAGAAGCAATGAGTTCTCTTTAATAGCTTATACTAATTCTGACTGGGCAGGATGTCTAGATGACAGGAAAAGCACCAGTGGTGCTGCTTTCTTTCTTGGTGATCGTTTAGTGGCTTGGCACAGTAAAAAGCAAGAATCTGTGTCACTCTCTACTGCTGAAGCAGAGTATATAGCTGCCACTTCTTGCTGCACTTAGGTAATTTGGATGTCACAGACATTATCAGATATGGGTATTGAAATCCCAAAACCTATTACTATTCTGTGTGACAATACTAGTGCAATAAACATCTCAAAAAATCTAGTTATGCACTCTCGAACTAAGCACATAGGTATAAAATTCCATTTTCTTCATGAAAAGGTGTTGGCCAATGAGGTATCTGTACAATATGTCCCTACACAAGCACAGGTTGCTGATATTTTTACAAAACCATTGGCTAAAGATGTCTTTGAGAGACTTCGATCTTGATTGGGAGTGGTCTCTCAATCCTTGTTATCTTAAATAGTCTATCTTGATGATAGGGGGAGCTGGTTAGCTCTTCCTACAACTTATACTTTATTTCTCATAGGTTCTTTTTGCAGTTTGATGACATGTCACAGTTGGTTCTAGCTTATCTTTGTTGGTCTCCCTTTATCCTTGTGTCAAAAAGGGGGAGAATTTTGAGCATCTGGTTACAACTAACTATCTCTGGTTTGGTGGCTTAGTTTTGCCATCAAGGACAAAGGGGGAGTTTGTTGAATCCCTCGTATGTTGTTTTGTCTTTGATGTCATCTTATGGTTATCT